>JAPYYQ010001171.1:0-38636 GCA_030522585.1 Anagyrus pseudococci | reverse complement strand
CCGAGGTGATCCCGTACCCCCCTGATCTCGTACCCGCCTGATCTCGTACCCGCCTGATCTCGTACCCGCCTGATTTCGTACCCGCCTTGTTTACCTACTGAGATAGAGGGAGAGAGGAAGATTTGCGGGCTGGGATTTTACTTTTGTTTGGAGAACGTCGGTGCGCGTGGCTGGGGCCGGTTCGCCCCGCGAATTTTCATCTACTGCTCGGACGCGTGTCGCTTACGCGCAATTTCAAAGCCAGGCTTTTTGCGTCTTCTATACCTCGGCAGTCTGATCATTAAACTTTCCGAATATTTCCCTTTCTATTTTTTTTTTCGTTTTTCTAACCAAGGCATACGATCTAGATTTTAAATGATTTATTCGAAAGGTGGTAAATCAAGATTTTTTGGAAAGCTTCAGCTAATTGCTAAAATAACAATGAATTATTCATTTCTATGGCTAAGAGTAGGAAGGAAAACAAAGGAGAGCACGTAAGCTTATATATATGTACGAGCCCATCGTCACATCTATTATTTATGCTTTTCCTGTCGTGGCTTGTAATTTGTCACTGTACAGATCGTACGAATCAGTATACAGAATGGAATCGAGCTTGGCTTGAATTATAGTCTTGACCTACTTCCAACTCACAAATAAATATGCTAATAGTCGCTTCCCTTAAAACAATATTTATTAACGCGTATCACTCCTTTACGCACAATATCAAAACGAGTATTGTTTGAACATTCCAATACAATATTTATAAAGGAATATTTCTAAGCAATTAGTAAACTGTACAATTTTAGAGAATATCATAGAAAGTATATTTAATTTTATTTTTTAATAGACATTCTATGAATAAGGGCTAGTAAGCATTTTTTTATACCAGCGAGATGGGCGAGATTGTAGGTATACTATAGATAAATAGTTTTAAAACGTTAATAGATATAATAAATGTAATAAACGATGAAAATAACTCAATGAATCTCACTAATACTACTCATTGCAAATGATACATATATATAATCTGTAGGTAAAGAGGCACGTCTTATCTAGACGAATCTCGATTGAATGAGGAAACATAAAAAGCCGGGAAGGGTGCTGGATGGAACACAAGCTCTCTTGTGCAAACACGAAACTAACTCTTGTTTTATAACATCCCTTAGAAATGAGAGAATGAAAGGTAGAACGGACGGCGAAGCAGGGACTCTTATAGCGCTTTCGTAGCGGCGTATACGCTAGTATGCCACTGCGAAAGCACTTAGTGAAGAGACATAGTGCTTAGGATTAATAAAAAAAACCAAAGCTGCCTTGGCTCTTGGTTCTTTCGAGGCATTATCCGGCCCCAGCTACAAGCCCGAGCACGAGCCGATGTTTACACCTGCGCGCTATCGTCGACGAGGCTTCTCGAGCGCGGCCGTGCACAGGCTCAATTTGTATCGGCGTTATCGGGGCTGCAATCTAGCGGCCAAGCCTTTTTCTCGCTAATACTAATCGTCGAATTGGGCGTTCGCGCCGTAAACTCCTGCCGCACACTCGACCCTTCTGCGAAGCACTTTTTGCCCGACGGAGCTACAAGGGCTGCCGCCGCCGCCGCCAACAACAAGCCCCCTAGCCGATCGATTTATTGTTTCGAGTGGCCAGGCTGGCTATTAACGAGTCGAGAACTCTTGTCCTTGCCCCCTGGCAATATAGCCAAATAAACAATGATCATCCCGGACGCGGCGGATAAAGTAGAGCGTATTATTGGCGCAGCCTGGGCATTGCTGCTGGCGAGTTGAGCGCGGAAAGCGCCAGCAGCTGTGCAGGAGGCGTTAAAAGTTGGAAAAATTTAATGACGCGCGCGCGCGTCAAACGGGATTCCCTCGATTGCCCGCTCGCGCTTCTGCTCCCGGCTTAATTTACGATCGGTCCTCGTGCTTTTCTTTCGTCTAATCCACTCCTCGCTCTTCCTCCCCCTCCCCCCCGCCCTGGACGCAGACGGTGTATGCGTTGGGCATGAGGTAGGTTGGCTTGTAAAGTTTATAAATAGAATTAAATGCGCTTGAGCTTTGGCGGCGGAGAGGAGGCGATCTCGCGCATACCGGAAAACCTGCTTAGCATGCCAAGGTTAGGAGAGCCGCCCCCCCTCATCCCCTGTCTAAGCCATGCAAACTCACTCTCGCTAAAATTAGAAATCGCTGAGCGTAATACGCGTGGCTAACGGCTCTCGCCATTAGCCTCGATGAGCGATGCCAGTAGCATTCAAGCGCAACATCGCTACTGCGATCGATGACTTTCCATCGGTCGCTCTTCGCAGTTTCCCTCCTATATCGCGTGATATGTCCTGCATTGGCAGAAATTCATTTTCTCTTATTACACCTTCAACTCCATTGACTCGCTCTCGCGCGTTATTTATCCTTACGCCTCTGGTCGAATGATAACGGCAATGCTTTTTCATAAACTCCCTCTTGCCTTGATTTATCCATCAATAAGCTATTCTCACTGATGCACACATTCACACGATTCGCATTATACTGTCTTCTTTATGAATAATCGTTATGGAAGAAATTTCAATGAGCGCAGTTTTGCTTAAGATTTCATATTCATCTTCGAATCGAACATTATCGAGAATGATTAAATAATTCATTCCATCGCTCTTTCATTCAATCTAAAAGTCAATTAAGTTTAAATAACATTTTAATAACTCGAAAAATAAACTCTCCTAACGTCAATTGAATTTGCGAATTTTATATTTCCTTCCATAGCCAAAAACGACAATCCCTAAGGCAAATCCCTTTCTCTAAGCACATCAAGAAGAATCTTATAGAGATCTAGTGATAATACGCATTAAATTGACTCTCCTCCTCTTCGTTTAATGCTTGATAATCCGGATCGAGTCGGTTTCTTAGGCAAAATCAACCTAAAGAGCTGGAATCATGCTGCTCAAATATGCGATTAAAGCTGTTGATAAGTCACGGGCGCAGCGTACGGCCTGGCTAAGCGCGCAGCTGTCGATAGCCGTAGTGCGAGAGTAGCGCCGAGGGGCCTATTACGAATTCGCCTCTCATCGGCCCTGTCATTGATTTAGCTGAGACCGGTCTCGCGCGTCTATTATGTCCAATTTAACGCCCGACACGGGCAGCATGAGCGCACGTCTCTTCTCTTCCTTCTCTTGCGCTGCTACTGCTGCCGTTGTTGCTCTGCATCTCTCTAATTAGACCTCGAGCTCGTATAAGTCGCTTGGAAACTCTCCGGCATCGGTTCTCTATTAACTAATGCGCTAATCGTCGATTCATCCTTTCATCTCCGGGATGTCTTTACCCATCTTCTCGCTTTGTCATTCGCGATTTAGTGGAAAATTTAACAAAGCATAGAGGACAAAAAAAAGAGAGTGGGATAGAGTAGCAGTGGGAGGGAAAAGCAGGGGGAATCGTACGCGCGCAGGTACCTGCTATTAATTTATTAACAAACGTATATTTATGCAAATGATAGCGCGGCCGCTTTATTTGTAATAATGGCCACGGCTCGTTATTGTCCTTCGAAGCCAGCTCTCTCTCTCTCTCTCTCTCTCTCTCTCTCTCTCTCTCTCTCTCTCCCGAACTCTGTTAGGCCCCTCGGGCCGCTTTCATTCGTATTTCCGACTAATTGCCAATGATGATGACAATGCACGCGTTAAGTCAGCATATTATCGAGTAATAAAGCGGCTAAAATAAGGGGGTGATTCGAGGCCGGCAGTAATTGCGGAATAATCCAGAGTAACGAGGAAGACGAAAGGGCTTTAATGATCAGTCAGGGAGGGCGAAACTTTGCCGGAATCGTTAGCCCAGCGCCGCCGCCGTCAATTCAATTTACCAATGCGGCAGCCCGCGGAGAAAGAAGAAAAAGAAGGGGTAATAAGTTATACTGCTTGGTGCATCGGCGTGTGCGTACGCGGAGACGGAGAGGAGGAAGGATAAGCAAGATAATGAAGCAGAACAAGCAGATAGGTTGTACCGTTAGCCAGTCGAGCCCTGCGGAGGGCCGTTCCGAGAAGCCGAAAATTCGTCTCTCGTGGATCCCCGTAACAGAGCCTTGACAGTGGAAAAAAAAGTCATTTCCCCGAGAAAATGACGTTGGGAGTCTCGGGCATTGGGATGGCGGAAACGCCTCGATCCCTGCTAATGGTCAGCTCGAAAATCAGGAAACTCGATGGCTGCGGGACCGGCGCTCTGTTTTTCGATCTCCCGGTTGGCCACGCAGCAGGCCCGTATGGCCACTTGCGCCTCCTGTAATCTTAGTCGAGCCTGTAATTACGAGCGCTAGACAGCTGATTGCAATGCTCGCTTCCGTATGCGCTCTTGCCCTCCGAAATGAAGCGAACGATAAAAAGGAAGCGGCCGTCGCTGCTGCTGCTGGCCACTGCTACGGCTAGCTGACGGCCGCGCGCGGCAATGACCGACGATGGCTTTGGCTATTTTTAATCGCACCTCCACTTTCCTCGGTACTCTCTCTCTTCTTGCCAGTTGACTTTTGCAAAAAATCAACTTTGAAAACTGTAATCTCGGGAGTAGGCTTAATAGCCGTCTAAAGCTCAGCGAGAGACCGTTAATGAGACATGAATCTGCTGCTTCTCCAGCAGCGTCAGCGCGTGGCCATGTTTAAATTACAATTTTTCTCTCTCTCTCGCGCGCGGATATCTTACATGCAATTACAAAGCCGAATGGCCCGGTGAAAAAGGGTTACGAGCGTTGGACTCGCCGGAACAATTAACCCGTCGGCCGGCAGCAGAGGCCGCAGATACTTTTGACTGCATTACCTGGAAAGAATGATGCCAGCTCTCTCTCTCCTCGGGCCAAGCCGCGCTTCTCCCTACCCAGCTGCTGCCCGGACTCCGGAGAAAGTCAATCATCGTTACAGAAGTGCCTGCCTCGGCTTATGATTCGGCCCAACAGCCAACGCAGTTTTATACCGAATCCAACCTCGAATGGATCTTGGTTACGCACAGCAGCGACCACTGCTGTCCTACATGTCGGATAAAGACTAATTAAAAAGTATTCAAGCTTCGAGTTGGCCTTGGTGAAACGCGAAAATCTAGAGTGCAAGCTGCGCGAGGAGCATTTGCTATTTTTCCAACGCGACTGCCGACCCTACTGCACGCGCCAGGCTTTCTCTGGCTATGAGACTGTATCCACGCCTCACGACCGTCATCTCTTTTATTAATCGTAAAATCTTTTAAGACCGTCTCTGCGAACTTTTCCATAAAAGCTAAGAAGAAGATCAGAGTCGTACTTTTTTTTTTCTTCTCCGACGTGTAACGACGTAGAAGGCGAGGAAAAAAAGGAGCTAGGAGGAAGTTTGAGGGGAAAAGGGTAGTCGAAGGTAATTAAGTGAAAAAAGAAGAATGATGGCGCGCCGAAAGAATAATAAGGAGAGGGTTTATTCTCAGGGTGCAACAGAGAGACGGAAAGAGAGAGAGAAAGAAAGAGAGAGAGAGAGAGAGAGAGAGAGAGAGAGAGAGAGCGAAGGCGACGAGAACAATTGAAAAGAAAAGTGAAAAATTACGGAAAATTACTACTCGAGCGTATGTATTAGGAAGTTATGTTAATTACAAAGATATAGCTTCTAGCTTGAGCATTATTGCGCGAAGGAAAATTTTTATATTTTACACACTCTTGCCATCAAAATGTGAGACTAAAAAACTTTTCGTTTTTCCGAATAGGGAAGATTGCACGACTGCAAAGTTTAAATCAGTCCCAAAGTTTCGAGCTTCAGTCTCCTTCTTCTCGTCATTCTAGACGCTTGTTCGGGAAACTTTTTGAGGAGTGCGCTACTCGCGGAGGAAGAGTTTTACAGCCACGTTCGTCTAAGGAGCATCAGCCTCCGTCCCTTTGCGCATGTACATGTATACGACCTACAAATAAGACTGCAAGACAAGTCCTCGAGCGAAAATTCGTTACTTTTTCTCTTTCTTTACAACAGGCAAATTACTCAGGGGAATTTCTTTGAGTCCGTAGAAGAGTTGCTGGCTTTTGAATTGGTTATTTATATGGGAATGCGCGGCTGCTCCTTTGCCTCGGCTGTTATCAGTTGAAAATTGTCTAGATCTCTCACATACAGGCGTAACTTTACGATTCTACAGCAAGCCGATCGCAATCAGGCGACCAACTAATTAAACGCAGTTTCATTATGCGATAAAAATAAAAATGAATAAATCAATAATATGAATTTCATTCGAGCTGCATATAAAAATTGAACTTTAAGTATAAACTAACGTTTATTAGGCGTTACAGGAGCTAATTGGTAGATAAGACGGAAGAGGCAGATAAATTACAAGCTAAGGTCTATAGACAATTCGTTTTAGCAGCGATAAAACTCGGAGCAGTAATACAGAGACCGTCGTGGCAAGCCGACAAAAGGCACGAGTCCATTAGTATCAATCGAGGCTCCTGAGGTTTCTATATCGCGGCAAAAGCGACGCTTTCACGATGGATGGAGCCGAGCGCGAAAGCTGGACAATCAAAGCCTGCGCAGATCGGGAGATTTTTCAAGCCAGTGGAGCAAGCGAAACGAATCGATTCGAGTCGCTCTCTCTCGAGTACGTGTCGCTCGTCCTCAACGGCACTCCTCCTAGTCGGCAGCTCCTGATTTCGCCTCGCGACACTGCCCGTTTAATCGGTCTCTCAAGAATTAGCTAGGTTTAACTTTGCCTAGTTTCCACGCGGCTTGCCCCTGTGAAACTTTGATTTTCATTTCACCTCCCAAGCTGATTTTATTTGCACATTCGCCTCTTGACATCTCTAGATGAATATCCTGATAAGCGCGAGACTTTAAGTTTGTTTCTTTATCAGCTCGCATTTGTTTCTCTTTCATTAAACTATTCACGAAATGCAAATGATGCGAGGAATGCAAAAAATGTTGCGTTTAAAAATTTGAAATTTTTCATTTTCGATAAGGCCCCGTCTAGGCGAACCATTAATAGCCAAGTAATCAACTTTCCACCATAAACCAAGTGGTTTGATTAAATAAATCTGCAAGTAAACTCTCTAAATTCAAGCAAATTCAAGCAGGTGAAAATTTACTAGAAAAAAAAAGTGGCAATATTCGCTCGTTGAAAGCCTCGAGAGTCGTACAGTCGACTGCTCGGGCAGCTAGACTAGAGTATCACGTCACGAATAGGGTGGGCATGCATGCTGAGTTTCCAGTTGTAGTGTCCCGCGTATTTAGCTGCTACAGCAGCCGCAGCACATGTGAAGAGAACAGAAAGGCGGAGAGAGAGCGAGAGAGAGAGGGAGATGCCTAGGCATTAATCGCGTCATGATATAAACATAACGTTGAGAATTTCATTGGGAGGAATGAAAGGTGAATTAGAAAAGGGGCTTTGCGGGCAGTCGCTCGCGTCTCGTTTCTCTCGAAGCCGCGTCGCAGTCGTGCTGGCTCTCCGGGGCGCGACTCTAAGCGATGCGAAAGGTTGGCGCGCGCCTCCGCTCGTAACTTGCTTTCAAACGAAACTCCCCGACGATTTCTCGCGATAAACGCGTTTTATATACGTCATAATCACATAATAAAAGCCGCGCGCGCTCGAGGCACCGGCAACTTTCATATACCAAGAGCCGCGCAATTTTCCTATTAGCGCAGCGCCCCGTGTCGGCTCGCACACGCGACTCTAATTTTCCCGGGTGTGGAAAGCGAAAAAAAAAAGAATCGCGGCTAACGAGGCAACATCGACGCGCGAACGCCGGACAAGAGCGATGCTCTTTTGACGACGTCACGCCTGGCCGCCTGGCACGGCTTCCAGCGACATGCCGTCCGGCAGGCGCAGCAGCGCGCTCGTGCGCCCGCTCCTCTCTAGGATACCTACATCTTCCCTCGAGGCACTTGTCCGAAGGTTTCCTTTCACTTTCGACGCCGTAGCCTCTCTTGCTTTCTGCCTTGTCCCCTCCCAGCCTCCCTCGCTCCCAACATCTCACTCTCGCGCTTGGCTTTTAAACTTTTATCTCATTTCTTTTTACTCGCTTTTATAATAGCCTAAACATTAATTAAGCCATTTTTTGTTATCCTCATCTAATTTATGAGTCTAGAAAATTTTTTATTTTTTCATATGAATTTTGAGTAGATATGTTAGACTTGAGAGCGCGGTATTCCAGTGGTAGACTAGCAAAAGCTTTCCACATCCGTCCTCTGGTTAAATTTAAACAGGCACTGCAATTTTCCGCATAACCTCGGGGATTTCGAAAGCGAAAGCGACGATCCAACTACGCTCGCCAGAGAAGCAGAACAAACAATTGTTCGGCAGGTAGGAGGGATGAGTGTATTTTTCCACTTGTTCTCGGTCCGCCTGGAATTTCCGTTGAATATTGATAAGTTTACGCGTCGATCGGAAATTAATTATAAATTTGGATAAAAGCGCTCGCGAGAGAGGCAGCGCGGATGATTGAGTTGACGGAGTTTAGCCGAGGCGTGATTATAATTAGGTTTGCCAGACGTATCGCGCGTGCAGTGAAGTGAGTTTCTCGATTCATTTGATAGTTTCGACGGCATTCGCGCGCACAGCACACGCGCGCACACTCCTAAACGTTGCCGCCTGGCTAATTGCTGTGGGTGAATCTACTTTCAGCAGTTTGCTGCTCGTTACGTTTTTTTTTTTTTTCACCATGTTCAGCCAACGCCATGAAATTTTTTAATGCCCAACGAAATTTCAAAGTTTTAATGAATATACGCTATACGCATTTTCAAAGCGAAATTCAATTTCACTTGAGTTTCAAGGCTTCATCAAATAATCGTTGATTTTTATTCCGAGTTTTTTCAATTAAACATTTCAAATTTTATTTCCCATTGTACTGAAATTACTCTTAAAACTCGCTTACTCTGAACGTCATGGCTTTTTAACTGCATGAAAAGTGTCTTTGACTCGAAGCCTTTTTCCAATTGGCGCAATAGTTTAAAACGAGCCAAGCTACAGCAACTGACTACGGATGATAATGCAAAAATTATACACGTCACTTTGAAGAATTTTTGATGGCCACAGGTATTTTTCTCATCAGATACGCCACGAACCCATTTACGAAATATACATGAGGTGTTCCGCCGCCACGGTCTCGCGTTAATTTCTCGTGGAGCATGGAGGAAAAGCGAAAGTTCCCGAAACAATAAAGCCGAATGTGTTTTAACAATATAACGCCCAGGTGAATTATACAAGATTAAGTAATTTATTTCGTCTCCACGCCGACGAGTTATCTTGCCAAAGTCACGAGGGCAATTGCTTCTTCAACAGAGCTCGCTTATTTCGGAGCGCGTAAATATTTCGTATGTGCTTGCGAAGCTCTCGTGCTCTTGAAAATTTAACGAATTACTCGGGCATTATTTAATACGGCTCTCTCCTTCTCTCCCGGCAAGCTTTATACCGAATTTAATCTTCTTTTTTGCTCCCTCCCCTTTCCCCTCTCTATTTCGCCTTTTCTTTCTCGAGAGACGAGGCTGTAAATTTATTACAGAATTGTTTTTTCCCACCCACCAGCCGCAGCATCAAGCCTGTTTACGTTCGCGTTTATGAATTCTCTCAGAGCATTGCGTCGAGCCGCACTGTCACGCCCTTGAAAGCGTAATTACGCTAAAAGGAATAAAAAATGAGTCGAGACAGATTTGTGAATAATTCAAAGGACATAGGTTAGGGAAGCTTGATATTTCAAGCGATCCAAATGAATAATCGATACAGCTAGCCCTGCTAGACAGATTAAAAAGCTTTCGATAAAAAGACGTAAGCAAAGCCAGTGCTATGTATAGGGTGGAAACGTTGAAAATAACGCGCCGAGGCGAGTAACGATCCTTTACGTTCGATGCTCCGAGTTTACATGAAAATTCTTTTGTTACGCATACATAGCCGCGTAAGTGTGGCTTTCTTCAATTATCTCTTGCGTTTAGAGAGGCTGTAACGAGGAGTAAAGGGGCTTGCCGAAGCGCCAGGAAGAAGAGCCGGAAACAAATGTTAGCCTCGGACGCGCAGAGATATATAACTAGAGGCTAATCTCGTCTAAGACGCGCGAGAGAGGCTTGCACAGGCTGCGGCAGCTTTTAAGAGCTGAGCCTTAAAACGCCTCGATTGCAGCATAGCAGCCCTCAACGAAATTAAGTGCTGCAAGAATAAGCCCCCCCCCGGCCATTGTAAAAAGTCATTCCGAGCACGTGCTTGTCTCATCAGCTGACTTTCTCCTATAGGCCCTTCCACAGCAGGCTCGGGAGGGAATAGTAGGTGCTAAGGAGTTGGGCGTCGCTGAGTCTGCTGACGCGTTTCTACCTCTTGCCCGGGCTGCTTCTTCGCCCACTGAAATTCTCGCGTGGATATGCCACGACGAGAGGCATTGCCTATGCTCCATCTCGAATTGTTATCCCGGACGAGCTGGCCGCTCTCGAGTAATTGAATCGTCCCTACGGACAAGCTTCATTCCCTCTCTTACGTTTGTTTATATATTCTCGCTTTTTAACGAGACAGCATGCCGTAGCTTGCCGCTATGTTTATTAAAGACGAGAGGCAGCGATATCGATTAGTGAAAATAAGCGTAATTGGCAATTGACGGAGGAAGAAAGGTGGGAGGAAGAAAAAGCAACGCGAAGAAGAGACAATAGCCGTAAGATGAAAGAAAAGCGAGGACTGAGAGGAGAGAGAAGAGGGAGCGGTGTATAGATAATGACGGCTGTTTAGAGCGAAGAGTGCCAGCCACACAAGAGGACAGGGCTCAAGAGCTCGCGAGAGCTGGGCTATTAAGCGTAGGGAGGGCAGGGGCGACAAGTGTCAGGAGCAGCAGTTGGACGCTGAGACTGGTGTACTGCCGGGAGAATGCGCGCGGCCGGGGCACTTTCACTTGTACCTGCGACTGCTGTAACTGCTGCTGCTCCTGCTGGCTCTGCTTTGGAGACAGGAAGTAGACTAGTCTGGCAAATTGCCCGTGCACCCGGAGAGAAATTTTCGAGGAGCCGGAGTAAGGAGGGAAAGTGCGTGGAGCGCTCGGGCCGCGCTAAGTAGTAACAGACCTGTCCGGACGGACGTTTCCGTCGTCGGGCATTGTTGTTACGATCCGTCGCTAAAGTTGCTCGTTATATCAGAGAGCGTTAATCTTTCCTCCTCTCCCTTCGCCTCGTTGTCAGCTTGCGCAACAGCTCGCGGAAGCTAGTACACCTAGCCAGTTTGAGCGCACTATCAGCTGTGCCAGCTGCAGATGGTCTTTTAATCAAGTAACCTGCATGCCTCTGGCAGAAGACGAAGGATGTCCGAAAAACGAGCGAGCGAAGGAGCGAGCTACAGCCTACTGCTTGCCTACTGCCTTTCTCTCTCCCTCTCTCTCTTTCTCGTTAAATGATTCAGAACTCGGGGAAGCCAGGAACCATCCCGTCGTTTGCTCGTGGCCTGCGCTCAAAGGTTGACGCACTCGAGACTCTTAGCTAGCGTTCTTTGAACTTTTCCCGAGGCCGAGAACACTTGACGTTGGAGCCGAGTCTCTCTACGAGCCAACTACATTTGCGCCCTTTAGCACAATGCCTGCCCTCCAAAAAGTCTAATTACATCATTCATATCAGATGCTCGACGTTTTTATTTTTCCCTCCTCGCGATTGTAGAACGGGAGGAAAAAAAGGCAAATAGAGGGGCTAGGTCTGAAAAAGAGGTGAAACGATGGCAGAGAAACAATTCTAATCTCGTTTTTACCAAAGATCCCTCGAGTATGCAACAAAGCCGTTTGTTCCGAACGGTTTGCCGCGCGGCATCGAAACGGATATGCCGCTGCTGGTTATTTATCCACGGGCGCCACAAGGAAAAAGGATACTCGATCCTCGAAAAAACAATTCACCCCATCGGCGATACGCCGCGCCGGAGTGGCGAAGCGAAAATCGAAAGCCTACCGCCTGCTCAACGTTAGCGCAGTCTCACCTATAGTCACTTGTACACTCCGCTTCTCCGCTCGACCGATTTTCTTTCTTATTTATTTTTATATTTCTCCATTTCTTTTTCTTTCTTAATCTTCCCGTAGTTGTTCCTCGTTATGAACAAAGAATTTTTGAATATTCGATGTTACCTAAGAAAAGCCTTGAATTTTTCTCTTTAACCCTTGATCTGTGACCGGGGCTGCGTGAAAGCTAGGTTTCTAGCGTGATAACAGGTAGAGCGGTTGTAATATTGGAAACGAGCGTATAAGTCGCCGCCGAGAAAAATAACTGATAAATTAAAATAATTTTATTAAAGTTTACTTGATATAATTCATACCGCCTACTTGGCTGGATCGTCGGTTAAATAATTTTTCAACGCACAAAAAGCCCGAGGAAATTTATATCGATATAACCGGATAAAATGAAAGGCAAACAGATAAAGTATAAGTGGAGAGAAAGATAGGAGGAGAAAGATAAAGATATCTTAAGGGGAGTGAGGAGGAAGAGCCGGTGGGAGGCTGAGCCGGGGAATCATATAGCTCCCAAGCCACCGATACGCGAGACCGCAGCGTAAATAGGGGAAGCGTGGATATTCAGCTGAGCTGCGTGTGGGAGTAGACGTTCCAGCTATCTTAACGGCGCAAAAATTGAACCATCTCACTCGGCTCGTATACATAAGCGAACCCGATGAATACCACATTCACTCGTCGACAAATTGCCATTGGAGGGGTCGGAGGGTGCGAGTGAGCCGACTAGTGGGGAGATCTCGAGCGTGATCCACACACCTGCCACTGATTGGCCGAGCTTGTTTTTCATCAGTCTCCCAGTGATTGCACGTTTTCCACAACAAAATCGGCCGATTGACGTCGTACCTACGCGTGGGAGTCTGTCATTTTCGACTGTTTTAATTACGGTTATTTCACGCCCGACCATATCGCTCCCGCCTCCTCTTGCTCTCTCTCTCTCTCTCTCTCTCGTC
The DNA here is from genome assembly GCA_030522585.1 of Anagyrus pseudococci. Taxonomy (NCBI): domain Eukaryota; kingdom Metazoa; phylum Arthropoda; class Insecta; order Hymenoptera; family Encyrtidae; genus Anagyrus; species Anagyrus pseudococci. The sequence goes on along the minus strand of JAPYYQ010001171.1, from coordinate 25,804 downwards.
TTCCTTTTTCTGCAATGAATTAGGGAGGTGTAAGGTCGCAATTTGATCAATTTATTCGTCCTTAAAAATAATCTCTAATAGTATTTACAAGAGACCGTTTAAGTATTAAAATCATACTATCGAGCTCAGAGTCTCGGTCCATCTAATCCGAGAACCAACTGGCTCCACATATATAGTGAAGAACGCATAAGAAAATGAGGATATTTTTCAAAAAATAAGCCCGACAGTTATAACTATTCAATGTTTTTTTTTATTATTATTTTGGCTTTATAGCACTTGATTATCTGTCCGCAACGATGGCCTCTAGCGTTCAATTATCGTTATATCAACGGGTCACACTGGCAATGGCCGCCGAGCGATACTAATCGTTTCGGAGTGCTTAAGAATACGCAGACAATTAGAGAGGGACAACAGCAGCGGCAAAAGTTTATTATCGTATCGGATTAACCTACTACAAAGCCTAGCTGTCACTCTAGACTCGAGCACTTCAATAAAAATGTCATTTTCCACTTGAAATAATTCATGTAATTCTTTAGACGCGCACATAACCGTCCGCGCGTACAAAGGCCAGAGTCGAAGCTTTAAATATGCAAACCGCATGAATATTTGAATATCAACAAGCCGAGGAATCGCCGAGTGGCGACGGCTAACGATCGCCGCGCGGGCAAGCCTGCTCGATCGGAGCCTCCGACTTTCTCGGTCGGCTCTCCTTAAATCAATCCATCGGCTCGATGAAAATAATACTGGGGGAGGTCATCAGTGCTGGAGATAGAGTAATGAAAAGCCGAAAATTTCCGGGCAAAGCAGCGGTGGGCAACAGGTGTCTCTCGGAAAAGCCGGTTATAAAATTCCTTCGGGGCCTCCCTCCTAGTGGGGCCCGCTTCGCCGGCGGGCGCGTTTTCCTCTATCGCCGGAGAAAACGCGAGGGCTTAGAGTAGAGCGGTGAGCTCGGCTGAATATCGGCCGCGGGCTTTGGGATTACGAGATGCCCGCCGCGACGAAATTTATCGAGCCGGCCGGAGGGCAGAGGCAGCTCCTCCCCTTTTTTTTTCTTCTCTCTTTCGCTGGAGGTTGGCTTTTGCGAGGCCGATTGCCGATGCCGCTTCTTGTGCTCTGCCGATTGGTCTTCACCTACTTTCGCGATGGGCCAGTAGCTGGAGGCCGCGGCAGCGGCACATTCGTTTCTTTTTCTTCGGCGCGGTGCGCTTCTTTTTTTTCCTCCGCCTAGTCGTCGTCTACCGATTTGGCCCCTGAGTTATGTGTCGCGGTGCTGCCGATATAGAGCGACTTTTTTTTTCCCTCCTACAAGTCGACGCTTTCTCTTTTGGTTTATTCGTACCGAGGCAGGCTTGGGAAATTTTCGAATTCAGTGAAATGCAATTACCGCGGCTGCTGCCGTCGCCGGCGACGACCCGGGGCCCAGCTCGAAATTGCCTCTTTTTTCCTCCTTTATACAGTTTCTTATCTCCCAAGAAAGTTCGCCTTGTTAGGCATGTTGAGCCATTTTTTTTACCTTGCTCTTCTCGTCTTCAAGCACACATAATTGGTGTCTATTCGAATTTAGCCGTCAGTGCTGGCTCATGTAGTCGTTTAATCAATAAGAAAAGTTTGAAATTAGCGATCCTTTGGAATATGCGCCCAGAAAATACTTGTCATGGACGAGAAATAGATAAGGAAAACGATGTGAAATGTAATAAAACTGAAGTAACGAATGCAAGTTGGGAAAGCGCATCGTTGTAAGGCTTGGGCAAGGGTGTTTTTTTTCTTTCAAACTGCAACGTCGAGGAGTTTCATGGCCCTTCTGTCAACACTCCTTGGCGCTCTTAAGCGTTAAGCAGCTGCAACTCCTTCGACTTTTCGTGAAATCGCGAAATTCAATTTCCGGCGAGCTTGATTTGATTCGACATATTTGCCGGGCATCCAAACTCTACGTATAAACACATCTAGATTGCAGATCGTCCCTAAGGATCGTCTGAATCTGAATCGCATAGATGTTATCCGAATGCGCTAAAAGCACAGCGGACATGAAGAAGAGGCTTTTTCGAAAGCTTGCTAGAGCTAGCGGTGCGGGGGGGGGAGGAGGAGGAGGTGGCTCTCGAGGGGCGCAGCAGTCGAGCCAAGAGATATCCCTGGCAAGTCTAGCGAGAGCAGCAGCCTCGCGGTAGTTGGTATAGATCTATCTAGGTACGGTGAAACGCTGGCGTATAAACGAGCGTGTCTCGAGTCGCTCATGCATATTTCATGGGCAACGAGGATGAATCGGGCCAGCAGAGGAGGACGGGCCGGGGCGCAGCCGCCGGCGGCGGACTTTTCCGCGAGTAGGGCCGACTTCTTTATCCCGTCTTGGCGTCTTTGAGCTTGATTGATCGCGTATTATATGTTCGAGCGCTTTCGGAGAGATTATCATTCGAGGCGCGCGGAGTCGGGCCCTCTCCTTCCTTCCTCCTCCTCCTCCTACTCCTCTTTATGTTCGCGCGAATTTGGTAGTTAAATGAGTTAGGCGCTGGATGTGCCGACTCGGGGCCGACTTATTATATCGTCGTCGCTCGATTGTATGGCCCTCTAATCGTATCGACTGAATTTAGCCCGAACAAGCTCAAGCTCCGCCGTTTTCGCCCATTGAAGCTTGGAAGATTTGAAAAATGCCTATATGACTGCTAGATGAAAATGCGCCGGCTGAGAGCTTCCGCGGTGGAGTTGGAGGCAGACGGGCTTGTGCTGTCGGACGCGTTGATAAACACCTGCTCCGCGCTTCAGCGAGAAATCTCGCGTGCTATGCCAAAAGAGGGGGGGTATAAGAGAGGCTCGCTTGAGAGGCCGGCGTTTGCGGCGACGGAAGAGACGGGCCTGAGCCAGGCCGGCCCCGTGAGCTAAGCTATAACTACAGGCTAAATTATTCCGGGCAAAGGTCTGGCGTATGTGTGTCGGCTGCTCGCGCCCGGCTAACCCGCAAAGCCGTTCGCATTTTAATCCGGCAAATGTTATCGACATATATTTTCCATTAATTTCTTTTTCGCTCCCGGGGACAAGTCGATTTTCCTGCGACGACTTTAACTAGATGCTGCTTACAACCTCGCCGCCCGCTCAGCGGATTCCTCGAAAGATGTCATTGGCTTCTCTCGAGAGAGCGGGCACAGGCGCTTGAAATTATGATCGAAACGAAAAGCGATCTAGACATATAGCCAAGAGCTGTCGAGAGACATGTAAAAAGAGCTCGGGTAGGGAAAAGAAAGGGAGCGAGGAGAATGAATGGCTTAATCATGAGAGTCGAGGGTGGCGCGTGTGCGCGAGGCTTAGGCTGATAAAATCGATGGAGAAGAACCTGCGCACCTGGCGCAGCGGAGTCGCAGCGGGCACGAGTCCGGTCAAGCCTGAACCTAGAGCGGAGAGCGGACAGGAGATGGTCAGAGAGCCAGAGCGAAGGGTAAAAGTGACCCACTAACCGGCAGAACAGCATAGCTGACCTCTAATCCTTGCGCGAGCAGCGGCGGCGGCGCCAGCAGCTCCTCCCTCCTTCCTTTCTCTCTTTCGCTCGGAAATCGATAGCCCGGAACAATGGAGATGCTCCCGTGCCCCGAGGAGAGCAGCACGCGGAAAGGCTAAAATTTTGAGGGAGCTTTCGAGCTTTGTGCCGCCGGAAGGGCTGGGCCGGTAAGGCAAGAGAGGAAGCCCTGCCTCTGCCTCCGCTCATTCTTATTCGAAAGCGCTGCTGGCGCGCCGCTGCTGGCTCTGCCTCGAACTTTTAACCCAGCCAGATTAATGGTGGTACGTAGCTTTTATGGAATGCCAGCCGCATACTGATGTACACCTCTTAGGCGAGAAGTAAGGTGGAAAATGGAAAGATAGGTAACGGGAGCAACGGACGTTGAAAGAGAAGCGGCACCTTTTCCCCCCCCGATAGCTGCATCAACAGCGTTTTATTATTTTATCCGCCGTTATACCAACACACAGCCCTGCTTAAACGTTCACCTCCTACTCATTGGCTTAGCCAACATACATGCTCCTATTATTATTGTTATTACTTTGTTATTAGTTGGAATCGACGGAATGATGATGGAGCACAAGCCTCCGTACAGGCATACGCTCTTTCTCCCTATCTCTCTCTGTCCAGACACACTGCCGCTTGAGGACGTGGACTAGTGCAAGTTGAATATAGTCGGAATGGAGGGCTCTTATTCTCTCGGTTGTTTGGCATTGTCATCGCGGCGCAGTGGGTGCTTTCACTCTCGAGCGAGGAGGCCAGGGCTTATCGATCCATCGGCCCGTCCGCAGCCGCGTTATTGTTTATCAAAGCCAAAGGCCTCCCCTCACTTTCATCGCGGCTGCCGCCGCCGCCGTGAGAGAGCCCGGGCTATTCCGACACAACGCCTACACGCTCCATTGCCTTCCTCGGGACTAGGCGATCATTAGCATGCCCGGCTTTAGAAAGCAGCTGATCGAGACTCTCTTCTTGCACTGGCCACAACTGCTTGCGCCGCTGGAAAAGGGCCATACGAGAGCTCGCGGCCTCGGCGCTCGGGCATTGTCTTACTTATTTGTCGATTATATTTACGAGAGGCGCCTCGTCGAGGCCGCTCTCTCTCTCTCTCCCTCTCTGCTGGTGAAACGACGTCACAAGCCAGAGGCCGGGGCGCAGTGGCATTGACAGTTGAGTTCCTCCGGCACGTTACGACACTCGAAATATCATCCTGACGCAAGTCGGTTATTTCTTTTTCGTGCAGCATTCGAGCCTGCGGATATAGAGCTGCTATATCCTACGTCAGCTGGGTATACAATATCGCGTTAGCTTTGGGAGTAGCCTCTAACCGAGTCTCAAGAAGCGTAGCTTCCTCTTGATACAAGCAGTGCCGAGGGGGGCAGGCAAGCTCGCTCATCCGACGAGTAGGACTGCAAATATGTGCCCGATAGCCGAGGTTTTTTCGCGTCCACACCGGCTACGGACGGTGCCGAGGTTGGTAATTAGAGGGCCGTTGTGTACCGTAGGCGTAACCGCAGCGCGCTCGCCGCCTTCTCCCGTGCTCACGAGCCGTGCACTTGTTCCTCTACTGCTTGCGCTCGCCAGCAGCAGCTATAGAGGAGTAGATAGTCTGCCTGCATCGAGAGATGTAGCGCTAAAAAGGCACGACGGTGCGGGAGATTCGGCAATTTGTTGTCCTTTCTACTAGAATGCTAGTGCAATGTCTACAAAGTCGTGGAGCAAGGGCAATCATAGGATAGGTAGGTAGTGAAATTTCACGAGGCCTGGTAAAGAGCTGCACGTAGCTGCCGCCCGCGCGAGATTTAATGAAAGCGGCATTTGCAGGAGAATGACGAGCCGAGAGCGACTTTGCCCCCCGGCGAATGAGGAGAAGTAGGCAGAGCGCTCTGGGCTTGGCTCGCTCGCGCTCAGTAATCGAAATTAAGAAAACCGGACGCCAGGAGGAGGAGGAGGCGAGTGTAGGTCCGTGACCGAGTCGCGGCTCGATAAACACCGGCTTCTTTCGGCGCGCGCCGGGAATATGCAAGCCAAAGGCAAACAGAGCACGGCAGAGCGGGCGACAGCTCGGGCATAACTCGCGGCCAACGTATAGCCGACGACTTTTACCAGAGACTCTCCCACTTGTGCTTGTATCGGTGGGCAATCGCAATTTTCCCACTCGGCGTTATGGGCTTTCAAGGTCGCGCGGATAAAGAGTTTGAGCTCTCGCTAAGCCGAGATAGAATGCACTGCTGCCACAGCGGAGCTCGACAGAGAGAAAGCCTCGAGAGATTAATGCTTCGAGAGAGAATAACGCTCGATAGCTACGTCAAATCGATGGATATTCAATTTCTTTTGGCACTGTACGTTGGAGAGGCGCAGAGGGGAGCAGATGCGGCTTACTAGGACAAAGGGAGGGATACTCGAGGTAAAGCTTGAACTGGCCTTAGGTGTAGACTAAGGTTGCAGAGATGGAAGTGTCGGAGTCAAGGGACGGGAGGAGGCTAATAAGCCGCATCGTCTTCGGGACAGCTGACTTGGAAAACGTCTCGTTGGGGCCCGCGACTGAGACGAGTGACGAAAAAATAGGCTCTCTCGAGCTTGATGCTTTTCTCTCGGCAGGCTCGTGAGCTGTTTTTAGCAGGCGTGACGGCTTGGCTCGATTCTTCGACTGCGGACAGTCTCGGATAACGGCAAGGGAACTTGCTCTTTTTTTTTCTTCCTATCCAGTAGACGGATTATTCTACTGCAAGAGAGCACGATGCAGAAGGATTTGCCATCTTTCTCCTTGCAAGTTCCTTCATTCTTTTCTCTTCTTTTAAGCCCCTCTATGGTAGGCTAGCTGCCTGAGTTTATTACAACCAGGCAAACGGCCGTTTTATTACTCCGAATTTATTGCTCTTTCCTCTACCTCGCGTAAGATTATTTTCTTTTTTCAAACTTGGTCCCAAGTTTGCTTCTAAAAAAAAATGTAGATCTCGTGCCTTTAAAAAGACGTTAACAGCCTACGAGTGCATTAAAGCGTACGGGATGAGCAAGTGTCATTATACGAATTTTTATGCGAGAACAAGATCAAGTATCACACGCGCGCGCGCGCCCGCAAAATAGCTATAGAGAGTATAGCGACATTCTCGAGAAGCCCAACGACTAATCCAAGGTAAAAAAAAAGTCGCGGCTAACCGCCGAGTTTAACGATGCGATTTTAATAGTGCGAGACCGCGGGTCAGATAAAATGACAGGCTTCAAGTGAAGAAACAGAGAGAGAGGGAGCCGGCAGAGGGGAGGGGAGGTGAGAGAAGATGTGTAGACGGTAGCCGCGTGGCGCATTGACGTGCAAGAATCAAGGTCGAGCCGTTAAGAGGCGCGCGCGGAGGCTAATTGCACTAATAAAGATTAATCTCGGGCGCGGAAGGAATTTGTTTTAATTGAAAACCCTTGGCTGATGGCCGATCAAGGATTTATCCTCCTCCCGTGCGCCGCTTCTTTCCACTTGTTGACCACCACTAAAATATCTCCCTGTCGCGTAATATAGGACGATCTCGATGTTGCCCTGCTGCCAAGTGAACTCGTCGCTTCAACCTCCAGCCTATATGTTTATTGCTTTTTATACACCTGCAGCAAACTAACCTGTCTGCTTCGGTAAATTTGACTTGCTATTATTTATTTTATAATGATAATCATGAAAAGGTGTTGACGTAAAGGTGTTGTGGCTGTTGAAGCTATAAAAGCTCTGTAGGTGTAAGGTCAACTTGGAAGAATCTAATAAAACCGGGGAGCGAGGTAGTTTCGGTAAGAAGCAGGAAGGAGCGCAGCATCGCGTGCTTGCTCTTCAATTCCGCCCTCTTACTGCTTGCTCTCTATTCCCGGGGAGAAAAATGACTTTTTCCTCGGGAGCTGATGCTCCTCCGACACAAAGCCTGCACCCCCCGCAATTTTTCATTCGCCGCTGAAGCCGTAGAGAGCGGGCTTTCTTCGCACGGGACGCAATATTTCCTTCTCCTCGTTGTCCTCGCCAGCTTCTTGGCCCACCTCTTTATTCTGACGCCGTACTCTATACTCTACGCTTCAGCCCTTACGCGTTACACTCAGCCATTATGTTTTTACCCCGACGCTTTTTTCTTCCGTCTCTCTCTCACCTCTGTCTTTTATCGCTAATGACGCGCAATCTTTTTACTTGTACGACACTCTAAGCCCTGGATATTTTTCAAACTCATAACTCAATGCATTGATTTAGCTGGCTCATGTGCAGCCGACTTCAAGTCTCAAGCTGACAATCAAGACCTACTAATTGCTTATAAGGGTACCTTATGCCACTTGGAGAATATATACACGTGTGGGTGTGTGCGTGTGTGTGTCAAATTAAAATTGTCTTGTCGGAAGGTTAAATTTGTGGAAAAGCTTTAAATTTCGTTTGGTTTTTTCTAAAGCTCGTGGCGCAAGGCAGCTTTGTAACGCGAATCTTTTTGCAATAGGTATAAAAACGTGCCCCCCCCCCTCGGGCAGTCTTGAAGCCGCCACACAGCCCTTCAAAAGGCAGAGCAGCGTTGCGTTTCTCGGCAAATCTCTTTAATTTCGCGTAAAAGCTAAAAAATGTGCTTTTACCAGGGTAAGGATGAAAAATAAAAATAACAGTGCAGTGTAAACTTGTCATGTACTTATGAAGATACATAGACGCGCTGTGTGTCATAGCTTTGCCGCAACAGCTCCATATTTTTGCGTTCGCTCTCGAAATAATGTCGGACATGCAACGAGGGCCATTATTCGAATGAACTTTTAACGCGTCTGCTCGAATTAATTATGCGTCCGAGCTCTGCTCGCGTTTTCATAAAATTCTCCCTTTGCGCCCGAATAAATCGGACGAGTGAAAAAAGGAAAGAGGCACGAGTCGGCGACATACGCCCGAGGTAGGCAGGCAGACGTAGGCGCGCGCGTGACGCGCGCTCGATGAAAGCTGGCTGCCGCGGCGCCTCGTGGAAATTAAAGGAGAAATTTAGAAACGCACAGGCCCCGCCGCTTCTCCCGATCTCTTGGGCGCTCCAACCTACTGTCGAGTCATTATCAGCGTTTCAGCGCCAATGCGACTCCTCGCCATTAGCGAATTCATTTATTTGGCCGGACGCACGGATAGCCTCTTGACTAACTAACCTATAGCGCTCAGTTATACCTTGAGAATTATCCACTGGGCCGGGGCTGTTGAGAAGCGATCGACTAGTATATGGCGAGCTCGAGGGCCTGGAGAAAAGCTGTGGGATATAACGGTACGACGAATTTTCGTAGAATTCCAGGGCTGATAATGTCGGCCGAGGCCAAGCGCTTCGAAAGCCGCTGATCGAAAGCCGTTATCGCAGCGCCCGCGTAAATCCCAGTTCTCACAGTGGTCTGGCAATGGCCGAAGCTAACAGAGACCTCTCCCAATTCCAAGTTGCGCTCGAGGCCAATTAATTTTTCCTAATTAGTCGGCCTCCGTCGCCTCGACGACAGTTCGCAGTTCATTTTCTCCTGGCGAATGCGCGCCGAGCAAGTACGGAAGAGAGAGAGAGAGAGAGAAAGTCGAGGGATATATCGGGCCAGCGCATCTCTCCCGGGCGAATTCCAGCTCGCTCGGCGGCACGCGCTCTTCGCACCTGCGCGCCTATTGTACGAGGGGCGATAAAAAAAAAGCAACAACAACAACAACCTATCCTGGCCGGCTTATCCATATCTCCTTTCGACTGGCTAGCCCCTTTTTACGCTTGTTTATCCTCGCGAGACTGTTATTCCCGTGGCTAACGCGCGTTGCGTGCGGGGGGTGCAGCTTTCACGCGGCCAAGTAGACGCGTGGCCGAGCCATTATTTTATTGCGCATTGTGCTCGCGCGCGACCGGCGCTGTGCTCCTTTATTGCGCATATCAATTTCCTCCGCTGCTGTTTACCATTTTCCCATGAATTATCCGCGAGCTTGCGATACTTTGTTGCCGCATCTAAATACTTTTGCTATTTAGGAGAGTAAAGACGTGTAATCGCTTGATATCATGCTTGCTTTATTAACAGCTTAATAATAAGTCTGTTGCATTTTCAAATTATCTATTTCTTTAAATATATGAAAATCATTTTAAAACAGTTAAATTTTGCATTGTAAATTTGTCAGGTTAAAAGAGCCCTTAGACTATAGCGAAGCGAGGATGAATAATTGACCCGGCGTGACAGCGCCCCAAGAGTCGCGTTTCCGGAAATGCCGATTCTCCGAGGTGAAAGAAGCCCGTGAGCAGGGATCAATTAGTAGCTTGCTAGCGAGCCTGCGTCCAAGCCGCCTCTGGGCCCAGGGGAGAAGGAAAAATGATAAGGAAAAAATAAGGCCGCAGAGTAGCCTTGGTCGTCGTATTCTCTCGGCCGCGTGATAACTGCTCCCGTGACATAATGCGAGCGGCTGAATTATGTCTGGCCAAGAGGAGAGGGGCCGTCCTCTTTGGCCGGTAGCTCTCGAGAGCGCTCGGCGAGAGTCACGTTCCGGGCTCTCCTTGCAAGTAGGTGACGCGACGTTTGGACGAGGCTCATTTACCCCCCCCCCCTCCCGTTCCAGCGGCTCTCTTGCGCTCTCTCGCCAGCAGCTCCGCACACTCGCATGCGAAATAATGAACTTTCACGAGCATATAATGAAGCCTAATAGATTTTTTGCGCGAGCTCGAGCTCTGTGCCGGGTTTATACACTTCCCGGGAGGCGGCGGCGGCGCGAAAAAAACTCAGGACAAGAAATGGAGAGGTGGGCGGACGAGTCGAAAGGAGGGAAGATGCGCCTCGAGTCGCGTTATAGTCCCAGCTGATGTTGTTGCTGGAAGCCAAGCGAATCTGACGATACTGGCATTTATATGTAGAACAATAGTGCAGAGTGCACGTCCCAATTGGTTTTAGTGTCGAAAAATGGGGAAAAAAGGAAGCCGGGTAAAATATGTTGCGGGAGGCGGGTGGGGGGGGGGGGGGCAGCAGATGCCGGATTGCGATGGCAAACAGCTCGGGGGCCTCTCTCAACGCGCTTGCTACTTGCTTGCTCGGAGGGAAAAACGCCTCGGAGGCGCACAGCTGACTGGCCGAGGCGATAAGCTGCGAACGCGCTATACAGCTATAGCTCGGAGAGAAAGAGAGAGAGAGAGAGAGGAGACTCGAGGCTCGGGCGGGGTCGATTGGCCAGCGACTTAACTGTAAACGCACTGATATCCCACGCCGAGCGAGAACTCTTGTCTATAATATACATCCATCGGCAGTAGCAACCACTACCTCGGCGCTCTCTCGCGCTGGATTAAGCGCGCGACTAATCAGTGAAAGTGCACGATACGACGGCATGCCGACCCATTTCGCCGGCGCCCCCCCCGCTCTTGGCATATGAGAACCTTGCCGTTTCTCCTCTCCCTATCTTGCTCCTCCGCTCGCTCTTTTAAGCATCCTAGCGTTAATTCAGTGTCCATTGCCCTCGCGGACAGAGTGACGAGAACTCGAAAGAGAGAGAGAGAGAGCGATAAAGCTGTTTTAGCTCGCGACTCTTTGCCAGCCAGTTATACCTGCAGAATCGTCAAATAGCGAGCCCTCGGCAAACAATCGACAGCGTAATTAAGTGCTTTCACTTCGCAGCAGTTACAGCCCCGCGCGCAGGTGGACGTTGCAGGAGCCGCCCCCCCCCCCTACCCTCCCAACTCCCTCTCCCACCGACACCCGGCCTTGCCGCTTTGACAATCTCCAATGCCAGTAGGACTTTTTACGTCGCGTTCGCATTTCACCGACTACCGCCCCGGCTCACTCGGTCACTTGGCCCCCCACCTCCTCCTCCTCTCGGGCTTCTTCCTTCTACTTCTATTTCACCAAGACTTTCTTTCGGTCGTCCAATACACGACAGGCTGTTTATTCAGCCAATTTAGGCTTGGATGGGCGCGCGAAAGCTTTTTAATTGTCATTCTAAAATAAACTCGTAATAAATGCATCTAATTGCTGTACGAAAAGACGGTTTGTCGTTTGAAAACTTTATTGAATTATAATTGGGGCTTTATAATTGGTAAAAGAAAGCTTGGTCGGTTTTTAAAGCTTTGTAGCGCGGGCGACTTTAAGATGCGACTCGAATGAAATCTCATTATCCGTTGTGCCAAGCAGCAAAGCATACTTTTTTCCACCAAACAAACGCTACTCCCCCGTGCGCGACTTTTTTTTTCCGCGCAAACAGGATTACCCGGCAACAAAGAAAATGATTTCGTTGTTAAAGATGGCAAGTCGAGACAGCTCTGACGTTGCCGGCTTTCTATTCTCGCATGCCTTGTATTTTTGCCAGATACAAGCATGATTAATCATTTGGATTTTAGGACTTGATTATTTTCTTTGTTAATTTAACAAACAACCCACCAAGTGTATCACACATATATATGTGAATTAAAATGGAAAAAGCAAATAAAAATAATTAATTTTCCAAGACTGATTAAATTTAACGATTCGTTTGTTTTTAACACCTGCGCGATAATGGTTGAGGAGAATCAAAAATTATTTTCACCAGTCAAGCTCAAGTTACTCTTTAATTGCACTAAATAATCTAAGTTTTTTCCATTTAATCAGCCGCTAAATGCTTGCGGGTCACCGAACTTTCTCCGGAAGTAGCACTTTGCGACTTAACTACATATATACATATATTGTTTCGCCGCTGCGCTACAAGGTAAATGCTCTAATTACCAGAATCCCAATTACAGGCGCAATTCTGACTTTTACATAGACATATATATGTATATATATATCGAGCCTATGCGTATTCCTGACATGCTGCACGTCTACAGCAGCAATAGCTCTAGGTTATAAAATGGAAATAAAATAACCTTTTGCCCAACCGCCCCACCGGCCAGCTCCCTTCCTCGCGACCTTTTAATAAATTCAAAATCACCTCGTCTATCTCTTTCAACAGGCTCAAATCCACATTATTCAACAAAGCCAAAAAAAATCAAAAAACTTACGGATCCATAACAACCATAGCCGTCAATAGCCACTGTCCACGGATTGCAAACCGAATTTCCAGCAGCAGCAGGAGTAGCAGCCCTCGCCCCTACTCATCGGTGGCCCAGCCAACGTATTCTCTCCGACGTAGCGAAATCCGGCGTCGCATAATGACGGATGGCAAGTGCATTAGCACAAGAGAGCGCAAGAGGCCATCCGCGCTGCGGTGGCGTAGAAATGAAAAGCCAGCGGGTGGCCGTAGGCCTGGGGGGGGCTTATCGCTCGGCAGGATCGGCATTACCCTGGCCACTAAGCGGAAATCCCCTCTTCCGCCAAGCCTGCTCGTAGCCGACGACGTATTAGCATCCCCAGCTCTTTCGCGACCCTTTGCCGTTACAACTCTTGGCCCCGATCCTCCTCCCGGCTTTTCTCCTCCGTCCTCAGCCGGAGATCGCTGACCTAGAGAGGAAAAGAGAGCTGACCGTGTGGATTTGCTCAGGACACTCCTCCGTTTCTCCCCTCTGGAGCTTCCACCTGCCTCGTGTATTTCATCTCTTCCTTATGCTGTTGCTGCTAGATGCGATGATACGCATGGCGTTTTCATGTGCTTTTTTCAGCTAATGAGCTACGTGCTGTCGGCCCGAGGAGTAAGGCCGAGAGTGGAAAACTCAAGAGACCTGGAGGCTAAAGCGGCGTTAGAGCCCCAAGGCGCTTGCACCAACTTCACTCGAGTTATTCTTGCCGGCTAATTAAATTTCTTCCGGGGAATGTTTAAGCGTCGAAATAAAAGTTTTTTGTTGCTTTAGAATAGAGCTTCGGGGGAAATTCATGGCTTTAACTCGCCAAGGAAAGTGGGCAGGGAGCTGTGCTTGAGAGAGAGAGAGAGAGAGAGCGTTGTCTGCTTGTGCGATTGAATTTGCGAGTTTTAAATAATGCGTACGTATCGATAGGAAAGATTGAGCAAACGAGGTTTATCGAATTTCCACAGTGCGCGCCAACCAGCCAACCAGAGGTAATTCCCTTCCGAATCATTAGGGCTTATTCCCAAGACGACTTCGAGTAAGCCAAGTTTGCCCAGAAAAACTGAAAAAAAAACAGCCTGGCTCTCGCACAGGAAAGTTGGCTGGAAGGCAAATAAAAGCGATCTCGAAGCCCAAGCAAAACTCGATTAGAAACTTGAAAAAAAGTCAAAGCCGGGCAGTTGTAAGGAGGAGCGGGGAGATTACTCCAAGAGCAAGCAGCAGCAGCTCGAGCAGTTGCCGAGTGCAAACTACTAAGGTCGTTGCGAATGCAACCTACTCTGGCTCATCGTGCTCGATAATCAAAAAGTAGCCGACTCGAGAAAATTGAGCTGCACCTCAGACTGCAGTACAAGTACATCTCGACTTCACCCGAGGAAAGCTCTCTCTCTTTCCCTTGGCCATCTCTGTGTCTCTTTGAAGCAGCAGCAGCAGCCGGCTGTGACTTAAAGTGTAGACTCGCGGCGGTCGCTGGGAGCGTTGACTGGCTGCTCCGGCTGCTGCAGCTCTCCCGTTTAGGAGCTGCAAAGTGGGTTACGTTTTCTTTTGTCTCCTCTGCCTGAGCAGGCTCACCCACTTCTCTCCCTCCCTGCTCCTCCTTACTCTGCGGTGCTTTATTGGCCGCGCTCGGGAGGCGCGGGGGGACATACACAGCCGCGCGCGCGCCCGTGTCGACATGATTTACAGGCGGTCGTACGCGCTAGCCGAGCACTGCTACAATCGATATATACAATATATATATATAAATATATATATATATATCGATTGATTATATCGCAGCAGCACAGGTGCACGTCTCCCCATCCTCTCTTCTGTACCCTCGAAACGTGGATTTTTCGCTATTGCTCGCCGGCACGGATAACCGAGGAATTCTAATTGAGAGGGCAAACTTGGCTTCTCGAAAGGCTATCGCTGCAAAGTCGCATGGTACCTGCTTAACTTTGCCTCTACAACCGATTAAACACTACTCTCCTCCCGTTGACCTTTGCTGCGCTTGCTCCAGTTATCAGTGCAACAATTTTAATTTCTTCCTAGCGTTCAGCAATTGTCTCAATAACAATAATTGATTGTTAAAGAATAAATAGAATTGTTAATTATTTATTTATTTTATTAAAACGTCGAGTCATAAATTATTTATCTTGAAAATAAATGAAGTTGCAATTTTCAGGATAGAGAGCGTATATATTGATAAATAACAATTAAATTCATAAAAGACGTTCCGTTAATTTCCGATAACACGAGCCGAGTGTAGTGGAAAAAAAAGAAGGATAGTTTTATTTTCAAGCCAAGCTATATAATTTTTCGATTTACAAAAAATACTTATCATGGCTAACGGACGAGTCGGAATTTTCAATAGCTCCTTTTTTCTTATTTTCCAAAGCACAAAGTAATTAAAAGTAATCACTCGTATATAAAACAATAGCAAAGATCAATTATTATGAATTACTATCGTAATGTAATGATAGGCCAGAGAGCTGTTCTTATCTTGGCCGGGCGTATTATTGCATCGGTAAAACCTATATTAAGCGCGAGTTTTTCCGCGAAAGCGTGGTCTATAGCTTGACCGACGAAGGAGGAGGAGGAGGAGGACGGCTGGTGGTGGTGGTGGTGGTGGTGGTGAGTCGAGCCTCCACGGAAGCCATCTCCGGAGTCGCTCGTCCAGAGATGAAATGACCATTAATCACGCGACGGAGAATTAGAAATTATCAAATCGGAATGCCCGAGTACGCGCCCAGCGGGCCGCAATAAACTGGAACGCCGGCGCCGAGGAAACGTTGCAACCGATTCGGGACGTTTCCGCTTTCCAAACCCGCTCTCCCGCTAATGCACACACACGCACAGGCACACTCACGCGCACGTATGCCCGTTTCACGGGGTATTAAATCGGCCCTCGCACCGCAGCCGCCGTAACGAGATGACAATGAACGATACGCCGGTCGCCTCCATTGCTTACTGATCGATGCAATAATGAGATACTCTCTTCCCCTCCCTCCCCCCCCCCTCCCTGGCCCATGCGCACATACTCTCACAACCCTCTTCATTCTCTCTTTCTCTCTCTCTCCCTCCATACCGCTGTACCTGGCTTCCTCAGCATTTTTTCATCCTGATGCAATATATAGGTTAATAAATCGGCTACCGAGCTTCTCGAGCGTTGATTTTCTAATCTATTGAGCCGCAGCGGGTATCAATAATACGAAAAAAAATCGCCTAATGAGACGTTCAATTATAAGCAACGTGTTTGCTTGTTGATAAAAGTATTTATTTTTTCTAAGCTTTGAATGAATAATACTGTTGGAAGGGGTTGGTTTAGAAAGTGCTTGCGATCGGTAAAAATCGGCAAGAACTCGGCGGCATCGTGTGCCTGCTGCAAGTGACGCGCGTCACGGCTTCGCTCGAGGACTGGCCGCTGATGTACGGCTGCCGTTACGACAAGCGCCGTAAGAGAAGCGTGCAGCTGCTTGCATCGCAGCTATATAAAATGCTTAGCCGCGTAAATAATGAGTAACCGATTGAGATCGCTTGCACGCACTTACCCTAGTGGATAATCCTTGCTTTAGCCTCTGCCTCTCTTGCGCTCCTTCTTTCAACTCGTCGGATTAGCTTGAATTCAGCGGGTCCTCATGGTAAAAGAGCCGATCGTCGGGGGCGGGCCTCAGTAGTCGCGCGGGCTTATCCTAGGCGCGTGAGCAATTCGTCGGCGGAGCAACTGGCCGCGCTACACTTGCCCGAAAATTAAACTGGAGCAGTGGGGAAGAGGCCGGGTGAAAGAAGCGACAATGGCTAGTCTAAATTGTTAACTTTGCGACATGGTTAGTTGAGCAAACGCTCGGGGAAAATCGAGATCGACTTGGCTTCCCGAGTCGGAGGCTCGCCGGCTCCGGAACAGCTCTGACTCGTTCGCGCTCGTCGTCCTGCGCTCGCGGCCGAGGATTTTGAACTGGCGCGCTGGCGCGTGGACCGGCGCGACGAGCGGCGATCTCTTTCTCGCTCGCTCCTCCCCGGGGGGCCTCCTCCTCCTCCTCCTCCTCCCACCAGCAGGGCTGCACGCTCACGTGCGCGCTCCGCTGGCGCTCGAGCTGCTGCCGCTGCGTGTGTCGTGCATTCGCACCGGTGAGAGGTAAAAGAGACGAGAGAGAGGGAGAGAGGACTCGCTGAACTTACTTTACCGATTCCGGGCTTCATTAATATCTCACGCTCCCACATGCGTATCAAGTAATTAACATGCAACTTTAACATGCCCACTTGATGGGTTATTGCCGTAAGAATAGTGAAATCATCCTGGGCTACGACTCAAGTTCAGACTCTTAATGGACGATTATCCAGGAGCTTCGCGACTGCTAGTATACCTAGGGGCACTTATTAATGTAGAAATCAGTTGCTTAGACGATAATAAATTAACCGAGAAATGGCAATAAAAATAAAGAAAGCAAAATCCGAGGATGGAAACTCTTGACCACTCACTTCCGTGGTATTCCAACGTCGCTAAAAGCCCAGCTCGCTGGTGAAAAAAAAATGACTCACTGCTCCGACAAGGTTGACTCAGTAGCAAATTCGTAAGCGAAATCCGTGATTCTTGAAGTATGCGAAGAGGAAGAGGAGAGTTCGAAGATAGCAACGCGTAACACCCGTCGAAGTAGGTCGACGCACCGCGGCGCTCTCCCCGTCGGGCTGCAGTATGAGTCTCTGTGTATATACGTGTATTCTCTCCTACGGCCATTCCATCCCTGGGCCGATCCTTCGGTGGTCCTTCGCTTCGCTCGTCTTCTCCGAATCTCATCTCGTTCCTTTTGCCTTCCTTCTTTTTCCTACAACTCGCGCCTGCCTCGTTTCTCTCTCCCCCGAGGCTGCTGCTGCTTCACTTTCGCCGTGGGCCTGCTGGATTTATGGAAGGGCTTTGAATATGCCCAACGAAATTTAGTGGGCGAGCTGCGTGTCCAGGCCGCGAGAGCTATCATATCCATCGTCTTCAATTTATTCAGAGGCTATGTCTATTTGTCTTAGCCACTTGCTAATTACCGCGATTTTTCTTTCTTTTCGTTCCTCGTGACTCGAACGACATTAGTTTGCCCCTGCAAGTCGGGGAGTAATGTACAATGCACGCATTAAAATCAAGATAACTATATCGCATAGAGCTCCGTAACGAAGATAAAAAAAAGCGCATGGCAGAGGAGGGGGCTTGCATCGGGACTAAAAATTTCAAGTGACGAACTTGGTAATTTTATAAAAAAAAACCCATCATCAAATTAATCAATCATATTTCACAAGCGATTAGCTATTTCATCTGAAAAGTGAGCAAATGAATGTTGCATGCGTAGGAAAGAATCGCTGCGAAAATGCCGGGAGAAGGAAGTAGGAATGAGCTTGGAAAACGAGACTACAAATGCAAACGATCTTGCCGGGAAGAGCTTTACAATGGCATCAGGCGGTTAATGTGACCCATCAATAAAGCGGCGCCTCCATAAACGTCGCTGGGGAGTATCGGTGGCAAGAGCCTCCTGCTGTGCGACTCTCTCCCTCCAGAGACGCGCGCTCGGAGAATCGCGTGTAGATGGAGGCGCCGAGTTATTTGACGAACGGCCACCTTGCCAAGCCTTGACTCGGCTATTGCCGGGATTCTGCATCAGCGGCTGCCAATGCTCTATCCGATAAGCCCGGGCGATCGATGACAGCCGGAGCGAATTCGGGGAATTATATGCTGGCATTTAGCCTCGCGAATAATTAGTTTTACCATTTTGCTGCTCGAACGCGACTATATATTAAGAGAGAGAGAGAGAGAGAGAGAGAGAGAATATAAGCTATTGATTTAGAGAAGAAATTTATTTGTCCGAGCTACTTCGAGGCTGCAACCTGTTTATTCCTCGGCGGATTTTAGCGGCCGAGTGTAGTGTATTTACGCTCGGCAAGTCTGCAATGGAAATGGTAATGGCTAAGGTGGCAGTAGTTTTCAAGAGGCTGCTAGTGAATTCGAGCGGTGGAGCAGGGGGCCGTAGTTGCAATTAAATGTGTTTATGTGGCTTCCGAAATAGAGCGAGACGATAATCAGAGGAACATAAGTAAGGAGCCGATCTACATCAGTTTTTCGTTAGCGCTTTGAGCATATCGCGCGCTCGCGGACTGAATAAATTTTCGTCCGGCTGGCTTTCAGAGCAACGACGACGCTGGGGGGGGGGGAGGGGAGCGAGAGCCGTACAGCCCACTCGCAATTACTTTAATCCCCTGCTCCAGCCCGCCCGCCAGCCGCGCTATTAATTACGCCCATGCATTATTTATCGGCTCGTATTAAAAAGTCATAAACTTAATTAAGCCTAATCATTGTTGTTACATTGTACTCCGCGGCGATCGTATATATAAATTAGCCGCGTACAAAAGCATCGATGCGCGACCGAGTCTCTCTCCCTTTGGCGCATCTCGCTGTGTATCGCCTATACGCCTAGCGTAATTCCCCGTTTGATAAGCAAACACGCTATCTCATCTCTTCTGTTCGCTCGTAATCCGCCTTTACAGCTTGCTTCCTCGGAATAATCATGCGACCCCTTGCAATCCAAGATTCGAAACAAAAGTCTCGTAATAATTATTACAATATCGACAAGAAGGCTTGATATCTCTCTCTCTCTCTCTCTCTCTCTCTCTCTCTCATGCCTGGTCAAAGGTGTACTGCGGGTAAGTGGAACCTATAGGCTGTCCTATAGATATATATGCTATCCTGTGGCGTTCGTCGTAAAAGAGCTAAACTCAGCTATAAGCAACACACATCCTGCTCGAAAGCGCGAGAGCTGCATTGAAAAATTAACGGGCACTTACTGCAGCGAGTATATGGCGCGCTAGACAGAGGGAGATAGCTAGTCTGCTCTGCGAATAGAAGTAACGCGAAAACTTGGGGATCCACCCCGGGATTACGATGTAGCAACCTGTACGGATATACGTAACATGCGACACGAGTCTCGCTCCTATAGGAGAATAGAAATATAGCTGAGAAGCTAATTTAAACTTGAAAAATAGTAAGCCATAGGGAGTGGGGGGAGGAGCGCAGTTTTTCAACGGCATAGTTATTAAGTGAAAATTTAAAATATCAGCCAGAAAAATAAATTGCACGCAACAATCTGGCGGCTGGTTGGCTGATTGGCTGGCCGGAGATGAAAATTGCAATGCTGAAATTTCGTTGATGCGCGCAGAGAGCTGTGAAGCAGCGTCAGCGGGAGCCGAGGAACGATTGGTCTCCGGAGACTGAAAAGTGTGTCGCTCGTTTCTCTTGTTGCAGCGAGAATGAGGAAAAGGAGGCGCTGCGAAGGAGCAATTGATGCTCATTACGCACTGGCTTCGAAGAGGAGAATGACGGGAGCAGGATTATTCGCGAGATGAAGATGAGGCAGAGAGCACAGGGGAGCTTAGAAACGTCCTCGCGCTTTAACTATATCAGCTTTTTGGCTAGTGCCGAATTAAAAAAAATTATTTAATCGCTGAAAGGACGATCGGCCAAGTATTGTTGTATTTGCTAGCTTTGAATCATTCTCGTTAATCTGGCCAGATTTGACTGTGCAGTTGGGCTAATTGGTCGGCTTTAGGCGGACGGACTGCAGGCGCTCCTAGGCTCTCTCAATTAAAATCCGGGGGATTTATCATCGCGGGCCGGCGCAGTAGCGGCCAATTAAAAAGTAGGAAACGAGAAACGCACCGTTCCGTTCTGGAAACGTCGAGGCGGTCCTGCTGTAACTCTGCTGCTCTGTGCGCGCGTGTGTGTGTGTCTACTCTGGGGGCTTCCCTCAGCGATTCGTTTCGCATTTCTCCTAAGCGTCTGTACGATGATCGAGATATCGCGATGCGAGCGCTAAACGTAAATACGTAGCGGGGCTGGCAGAGTCGAGTGCGAGCAGTCAACGACCTGTCGCCACTTAATATCACGCAGTTGGACGATTCGTCTCAGCCCTTTGCCTCTTGCACTAGGATGCGCGCAGAAAAGCATAGGAATCGGTGAAGTAGTTGGGGACAAACTTTTACCTGCCTGGCGAAACGAGCAGAGTAGGAAACTGTCGGAGCTGCACTCCCAGGCTAACCTAGTCGGTCGAGTAGACAAGCCAAGTTGCGAAAATCGTGGGAGCAAACCTCGACAATAAAAGAACTGCACGAGGAATATTTTCTTGGGGAATTAGCGACTGGCGTTCTATGAAATAATGACGAGCGAGTTCAATCTTTTCCTCTTAATAAGACTGATTTATTAATGTTTAATTACTTTACTTCATTACAATGTTCAATTAAAACTGAACTAAAAGACTTTTAAAATTATATCGAAAACTTCAAAGTTGTTCACTTGTACTGATTTTTTGCTGACCCTTCTTTTCACTAGGTCGTTTAGAGTTCAGATTAACTTGCTTTCAATGTGATGGTTTACTTAAAGTGAGTTAAAGTGAAAATTATCAATAAATCTGCAATGCGTCATTGCTAAAAATTCATGAAAATATAATTGTCTCAAAGTCATCAACATCGAAGGCTTATTTTAGTCTTGTAATTTGCTCAGTACATCGCTGGATAAGTCTTGTTTACCATGCAGGCATTCCACTTGTCCAATGAAATTTGACAATTTTTCTGCTGCCATAGCTCTCTCGCGTAATAATGTGCTTTGTTTCGTTTTCAAAGCGGAATCAGAGCGTAAATTTTCGACTGATATAGAATGTAAACGCCGGACGAAGAATCCTGATTTTGTTTCCGTGTAAGAAGCAGTCGTAGAGCTAGAAAAAATTTTGTAAATTAAATTTTTTAAATAAATTAGAAATTTTAAATAAAATTTGTAACGGTTTAATTAAACGCAGCACTTTTATTTAATATATAATATATATACACAATTATGAATAAAAAAAGAGCTAGAAATTAAATAATCGAGGAATAACGATTTGAGGTGAATTGCGCTTTATAAAAAGTACTAAATATATCGTGTTCTCAATGAGAAAACAACGGAGAACTATGACACTTGAGCGATGGCCTAATTAAAGTAATCCCTTTTGGCGTTCAACTGACGTCGGATGCCGTCTCTCAAACATATGCTCGAATAAACTCTTCATTGTCCTTAGTAGTAATTAACAGATGTATTATATATGTATATCATATAACGTCTACCTTGATGGATAATATCTGATTACAAGTAATTCAATTATTTTCTTAAAAAATTAAAAGTTCGTAATATAGCGCAGAACTCAAGTATAAGCAAAGAAATGAAAAAGGAACAGGTTTATACAGGAATTAAAATAATTAAGGATAATACTACAGTGGCCCGACGCGGCCTTGGTTACATATCGGCCTTTTAATAAAATAGTAACGCTCTGATATTTTTAGTTACGACATACCACCTTTCGTGAACCTACTAAAATTTGACGAAGACAGAGCACTTATTTAGTGAGATTTTTGTAATGTTTTTTCCGGCAATCGTCTCTTACGACGGATGCCTTTAATAACATTATTAAATTTACTTGGAAACAATAGGAGAGAATTTTTTCAAAATTCATAAACACCTTTCGGAAGCTCCTGTTTTTTATCTTCCTTACCCGGAATAATTGCAAAAAGTTGCGTAAAAGTTGCGCTAGAAAATTTATGACTTACGTAGGTTTTCTAATCGCGTAGTAGGTAACGGATTTAAAGTGCGATGATCCCCTTGCGCGTTGGCGAAAATACGCGAGAAAGTATTTATTTTTTATACTCGAACTTTTTGTTTGACTATCAAAAGAGAGTTTCACTAAACGCGTATTGCAATAAACTTTAATTTCCGTCTGTATTAAATAATTAGATTTTCATTAGAATATAATTTACGAACTTTATCAATTGGAAATAAATTAAAGTAGTAATATTATGTCGCGATGGAAAATTGATTATTCAAGCGACATTAAAGTCCATAAATAAACGTTAGCATAAAGTGTTATTCATGAAATAATTACTCGAGTTTCCTTGTTTTAAGCAAAATAATTGTTGCAGGCATTATTTTGCATACGAGTAGATTCGCGCGTGGAAAGAGAGTTAAACGTTGACATATCAAGGTTATTCGTTGATCTGGGCGTAGCGTATGCATACTTTAAACAACTCAAATGTTAGAAATGACGAAAAAGCACAAACATCTTGATTTTTCATCCTAAATTTTATGATTATTCGATAAGTTTAGTTGTCCCGAAGAAAGACAATTGTAAGAAGTAAAGCGGACAAAGCGAATAAAAACTGCAAAGTAGGCGAAAGCACTAGCTCGAGTTGGTTCACTTTCACCGAAAACGTGTTTAATCCGAGGCAGGGGCAATCTTACGGGCCGCGTAGCCCGAAGGAGCGAGTAGTAAGAGCGAAGAGGAGAAGCGGAAAAAAGAGAGAAGAAGAGAGGGAAGAGTGGGAACTCGGGCGTTTTCGGCGAAGCGCAAATCGGCCGCCCGACGCGCCGAGCAAAAAGCGGGCTTCCGTCGGCCAGAGCAGCAGTGGCGGCAGCAGCTGGGCGCGTAAAGTAGCGCGAATCGGCTTCCGATGTAGGTCGGTTCCCGCCCGGCCGCCTCCTGCCCGGGATCCCCCGTATTCCGGGCCGCCGGCAGAGCGCTCCTTGGCTGACTGGCGCGCGCGCGCGCCTTCACTGCTTGCACGCTTGACAATTAGCCGTCGGGGGGATAATTGCAGGCTCGATTCGGTTTCCCGCGCGCTCCTTCGAGCTGGCGAACTGACGGCGAACGAGAGCCAGAGGCTCAGGCACTACGGCACAGTAGCGCCGTAGAGTAAGCCAATGGCCGCCGATCGGCAGAGCGGGAGGTAGCTTAATTGCACGAGCCGACTTGGAAAAAAAGCTAATTAGCCCAGGGGCCGACGACGAGGAGAGAAGATGATCCCTCGGAAGGATGATTGGCCTCGCGGAAATACGCGCGCCTGGCCCCCACACTACAGTCGGATTTCCGTGATCCCCGGGAGAGCCTCCCGGCACACTGGGCGCTCTTTGCGCTCAATTCGGCAGCTAGTACTGCTCGAGACTCGACGACTACCCTCGTAGCACTTGGCCCTCTTCTCCTCCTGGTATTGCAGTAGCATAGTAATTAATTAATTGCCTAACAATTTAGGCAAGTTGCAAATGGTCTCGCGAAAGAAGAGAGAAAAGCTTTTCTCTTGTTGTGGCTTACAGGTGCGAGCACCTCTGTTTGCCCAAACAATATCCGAGGCATAATTCAACGCGTCCCGTAAAATGAAGTTGTCTAAGGTACAAGAACGAGCTTACTTTATTGAAAATAAAAAAGACAAACTATAAAGTAGAATATGAAATTGATGAAAGAATATTTGAAATTTTTTCAGCGCGCGTACCTCGTTAAATAACGATCGGATTAAAAAGTACAGCTTGCGAAGCCATTAAAACGGGACAAAAACAAAAGGAAACATATTCGTTGAAAATGGTTAGGTGTAGTTTGCAATAAGCTCACCACGAATATATATCCATTTGTAAGCTTTTCTCGTAAACGCTGTGAGTTTTGAAGCCGATGTTTCACTGCAGCAGCCAATCGATCAATCTCGCAGTTCATACCGACTAGGCATTCGATTCAACGGCCTCGGGTAGATATTGATGCGCTCCAAGTTCCGAGGATGAAAATATCCCAGCTGCCGGAGGCGTTAATTGGAGGAAAGCCTGGGCTGGCGAAGTGAAACGCGCAGCTTCTTGCGATATCTTGCACTTGCTCGTGTATTGATGTTTAGTCTTGATAGGGCCGAGACTTGGCTGTCGACATAAATACGTAAAGGCTGATGAATTTTTCAAAGAGAAAACAAGTGTAAAGCTGCATTGAATATTTAAAGTTTATACAAGCATAGTTTACACTTTAAATATTTTTTATCCTCCAAATGGGAAAAGAAGCGAGATGAGCCTTAAGTAGAAAAGTCGGGGACTGGTGAGACAAGCTTCTTCGAAAAATATTCTTTTTTCTTGAATACTTTTTCATTTGAATTTCAGCGGAAAAAGCTATTAATTATCTTGAGCTTTATCCTCACTGCAAGAGCTTTTAGAAAATGAATCCTGTTGCTGCCGCGTTATAATCCAACTCCGCATTAAGCCGTCTCTCTCTCTCTCCCCCCTCTCTCACGACCTTGTTAACTCGCCTAGGCAAAGAATAAAAAAAAAAGTCAAGTACCAGACAGAAATGACCTAAGGTGTTTTATTGAATTTTCATGTCCGGGAACATCTCGTTTATAAATAAATTGTCAGGTTGAAGTCGCACGCGCGTCTATAAAGCGAAAAAGTAAAAGTAGAATTGGCGGTAGAGCTAAGGGAGCCTGGATTAGCTTTGCTGTCGAGGCAACTTGATCCAAAGTGGGCCATCGCCCCGCGTCTAATCGTATTAGCATCGCGGGGCAATCGCAAGCAACGCCTCGCGTGATGTGTCCGAGCTCTCTTCTCCCCTTCCTCCTATCGTGTACGTTCACGTGTAGAGTCGCGCGAGAATGGCTGTTTTACGGGGCGAAAGGAAAATCGGGAGGATGCAGCTGGCATCGTGGATATTCAAGAGAGCCTACTGCCTGCGCGGCATTTGGAGCGAGACATTTTTGTCCGCTCTTTTTTTTTCTTTTTCCTTTTTTTTTCACGGAAGACACTGTTTGCTCGAGCCTGGAGCTGATCTTGGATAGTTTCGATGCAGCCTTGGAAACAAAAGGCTATTAGGTAATTTTTATGTCGCTCTGGGCATGCGAATATTTTGTGGAAAAGTAAGAAAGTTGGAAGCTTTCTACTTGGCTGATGGAGAATCGTAAGAATGCCAATGTTTGCGGTTAATTAATTCATGAAGAATTCAGTTGACTCAAGCTCCTCTCCTCTTGCCACCTTCTCCATTTCCTCCCCTTAGACCGTTCAATACCGTCGAATTCAATATTTTTTCTTTCCTTATTCCTCATTTTCGGAATTTCCCGAGGCATTAAGCTAAATGAAAAGCAGCACTTATAGCGATTGAAAATTTAATTGAAAAGCCTTGTTATGCCAAGGTGACCTAAACAACTGACTCATAGCGAGTAAACATAGGCAAAAATTGGCCGGTCTCGAAGCGTCGAGATAAAAGGTTAGTAAGGATAATGACAAAAGCATTGCCGGCTAGTAACCGCTTAGCAAAAGAAAAAAAAACAAACGTTAAACTGGCCCAAGCGTCAAAGAAATCAAAGCAATCTACAGTGGTGAGAGTATAGGTAAGTTCAAGCTTCATAAGGAGAGGTTAGGAGGAAAGAGGTAAAGAGACGGGCGAATAGCTTGGACGGTATAAAATTGAACGGAAAGGATGGAAAAAGAGAGGTATAGGAGCAGTGGCTCGCGTAGGCGTTACACGGAGAGAAAAAACCAATAGAAATTATCGACGATTTCTGTAAAAATTACCGATGGGCTACGGTAAAGTCGGACCGTTTGGGCACATGTGGCAAT
>JAPYYQ010001170.1:0-38669 GCA_030522585.1 Anagyrus pseudococci | reverse complement strand
TTCTGCGACAAAATGACTAGATCTTCGCCTTTCTAAAAAAAATAGTAATTTTTGTTATTTTTTTATTATTTTTTATTATAACACTTTTCTCAGTGCATTGTGTACACAGTACGAGAGACGACGCGAACATTTTTGTCGGCAGACGCTGTATGTATAAGTAGATATATATTTATATATATAAAAAAATCAGAGCAAAGTGAGGGAGAGAGGGAGAGAGAGAGTAAGAGTAGCCGCGCTCGCAAACAATCTGTTCACTCGCGTCTTCGAGTCGGCTCCGCGCGCGCACACGTTCGTCACTCGGCAAACGTAACGCAGCCACGCAAATACAGCACTTGTTCCAACATGTCGGTTAATCTCGATTGTTTCGGAGGAGGTCAAAACTCTCGAGCATCGCAGCCAATCGCTGTTCATCTCGACCTCGTGATCCGTTGCGTAAGTTTTCATTGGAGCCTAATGCCTATACTGCCGCGCGCGCACTCTCTCGCTGCCGTACAGTTGCTTTACTTTGCTAACTGGCGGCGGCTAAGCGGTTAACCGGTTAACCGGCTTTGTGCCTACTACTTCCTCGTATATCCCTATAGCAGACCCTGCTACTTTTTTTCTTATCAAAATCTCGGACGTTTAGCAACGATACACGTTTAACATCATTTTATTATCCGTAAAAATTCGTTCGTTCGTGGCAGTAAGCTTCTTCTCGCACGATTTATAAATGACGATCGAGTAACGTAATAACAATGGAATCAACTGATGAACCTGGTCTTCGATATGTCGCCGCGGCGAGTCGTTATGTGTCACACAGCTCTCGAGAGAGAGAGACCGAATAACGAAACTCAATTTCGATGGGAGATTGAATAATATTTTACGTAAACCGAAGACTCCGTTCTGTGTCGGATACCGGTTCCATTTCACCGCTGTAAATATAGATCCGGCGCCGATTAGATCATTCAATGATATAATTTTATTACGTTATAAAAGTCGACTTTCGTACTAATGTTAGATCATGCTTTTATGAAACTTTGCTATTATCTATCGAAGAAAAAACAGTTTTTTTTTCAGCAATTCGGATTTATACAAAATCCATGTGGTTCCGATGCCCCTGATTAATCGATATATTTCATCGGCCATTTCATTATGTACCCTAGTTCACTCTCGGTTCGATCCGCCAACTTGACGTTATAGCCATATGGCAGCAAGCACTGCCAGCTGTCTACCCGTACAGACGTCGCGTAAATTTTATCCAGCCCAACAAATACAGCCAAATTCTCGTAGACTTGTTAACAATTCAAGTTTAGCAATCGAGGTACAAAATTATTGTAACTTCGGAGTAGGAAAGAAGGCAAGTAGCAAAAGCAGCAAATGAAAGGAGCCGATTCTGACGGAACTCGTCTCTCTCTCTCCGATGGGGCTCTCCTTTTAGCTTCGTCTTTGAGAGAACGTTGGCGCGAGGTCAGACACGGGCGGCGGACTCTCTCGCGGAACTTCCGGCTCGGTGCAAACGTTGCCCCGCGCCGCCGCCGGCGTTTCCTTCTTTCGAAACCGAGCGCGCGCTCTCCGCGAGCTGTGTGTATACGCTTGGCCTCGGCTGCTCCTTCTCTTCTCCCCCCCTCCCAACTCCTCTTCCTCTGCTCTCCTCTCACCTTTTACTCTTTCCCTTTTCCGCCGGCGGCCCATTTCCTCCAACAGCGCTCGCGCGCCTTTTCTTTCTTCCCATAGCGCCAAAGGAAAAAGGAATCAACAGTCCTCCCCCCCCCCTGATTACGTCTCTCGTTATTAAAGCCTCGTTAAAGCGCGCAGAGCGATATCGGAAAAGAAAGAGAGGGGACAGGAAAAGAGGGACGAAGAGAGAGAGAGAGAGAGAGAGAGAGAGAGAGAGAGAGAGAGAGAGAGGAGGTGCTGCTTGGATAAGTCGAAGGTGGCCTGGATGGAGAAACGAGGTGTGTGTCTGTCTGTGTGCGTGTGTGCAGGCGAAACGGGTGGTGGGGCGAGAGAAGAGAGAAAGCCAGTCAGCTTCGTCGAGTCGTGTTGCAATTGTGCCCGCGAGCTGCGGGAGCCCCGGTGCCGCCGAGGCGCAGTAAGTAACGTGGTTACTTAACGCGCGCGCTCTCGCAGTCGCAGAGCGCGCGCCCAGTAAAGAAGGAGGAAAAAAAAAGGACGGAGCTACTTGCGGATGAGAGCTTAGAACGGAGCGCCTATGTGTGTGCGATGATACACGAGGCAACAGCATCTCTCTCTCTCTCTCTCTCTCTCTCTCTCTCTCTCTTTTACTTCTGAAGCAAGCCTGTTGCTTGGCTGCTGATGTTATGCTTGCTGCTGACTTTGGAGCGTTTTCACTTTTCTTCGGCGGCTCGCGTTTCTTTATCAATTGTCACGAGGCTTTTTTCTTGATTTATTGATATCTGGACTCTTGTATCTTGAAAGTTGAAGAGAACTGTGGCTATCCGAATAGCGGGGGCTGATGCAAGGTGGGGCCCCCCAGTAGGCGATTGTGCAAGCACAAAAAACACTCCAAAAGCCCGTTTTACTTTAAGAAATCCTCCAAGCCGCTTGCAAGCTGCTCTCGCCGCTTCTCCGTGACCTTACCTGCCCTATACAGCAAGCACGCGCCTTTAGCCTCCAGCTTTCACCATACACAAGCTGCCAGACGGCGGAGGTTGTGCCAGTCCGGCCACTTGTACCCGCCCCCCCTCCCCCTTCCTTTTACGCGCGCTGGAACAAAAGCAACTTGCTACAGGCAAGTGGAAAAAACTAGTGCCGCTGGAAAGAAAAAAAAACGACAAACGGAGTAGTACAGAGCTCCGATATCGTCCTAGCTCTCTTCCTCGGGCGTTTCTGGGGCCTGCCTCATCCTGCCGGCGTAACTTGCGCAAGCACTGCTGTAGAGAGCGATCGCCGAGAGTCCGGCGTCGCCACTTCTACTACTAATGGACATATTCTGCTTTACCGTTATCTTCTTCCTCCTCTCCTTCTTTTACCCATACTCCTCGTTCTCGCTATATCCCTCGATTGCTAAGGCTAATACATTTTGAAATTGATGCTAAGAACAATAAAGTGCGATAACGCACTCTTTTTTTTTTAAATTTGCTCCTCTTTGCTCAAAGATGCAGCTCGGACCTGTTGTTTTTCCCTCGACTTTGCAAATATAAACCGTTAGCTCGCAACACCTGCCCGAACATCACACCCTGGCTTTTTATTTTCTTTTATTTCGCTGCACCAATTTGACGGTCTTATTCTTACGCAATATGTATGTGTGCTTTGATAAATCACGGTGTAGCGTACCCTAAGTGCACGGTAAGATAGATATATAAATTCCAAGATAGAGACAGAGAAGGGGGGGGGGACAGGAGGAGTCGAAATTATTTTAAAACTGACTAATCAACGAAATATGCTGCGGTAGCATGCCCGCGTGCAGCAGAATTTCCTTGCGCTACCAGCTCGAATGTCCACATATAAAACCGCGCTTAATGCTGCAGTTCGAAATAACCATCATCATCATCATCATCATTAATATCAATATTA
Source organism: Anagyrus pseudococci (assembly GCA_030522585.1). Classification (NCBI taxonomy): domain Eukaryota; kingdom Metazoa; phylum Arthropoda; class Insecta; order Hymenoptera; family Encyrtidae; genus Anagyrus; species Anagyrus pseudococci. Next base: position 35,153 of record JAPYYQ010001170.1, on the reverse strand, counting down.
TCACCGTAATGGTGAATTCCATTTCGCTGGCATTAACATGGCGAAAGAGAGAGAGAGACAGACTTGTGGCGATAAGAGGCGCGGTAGAGCAGGAGAAACTACACTGTAAACCAATTACACGTGCGCGCGACTCGGAAAAACTGCTGACGCAAAGCTCTCTGTGCTTGTGAGTGCGACTACGTCTTTTTCCGTTGGCTGTCAGCTACTTGCTTGCTTGCTGCTGATGCCGCCGCCGAGACGCGGAAGGAGCGAGGCAGAAAATTCACGCGGCACGCGAAGGTCGATGTGCCGTTGTCTTGCTTTGCTCCTGGCCGTTGGCCGTGGACCGCGCGCGGCACACACCAGGAAGCACCAGTCGACTCGTCGTCCCTCGACTGGTCTCTCTCTCTCTCTCTCTCTCTCTCTCTCTCTGCCACCGCCATCGTCACCGCCTCCCCCTCCTCGCTCTGCCCCCTTCTCACTAACAGCTTCTCTCTCTCTTTTGCCCTCCCTCTTCTCTTCCTCCTTTATCTCCTTCTCCTTTACAACCTCATTCTCTCTTTCTCTCTCTCCTCCTTGCGCTACTCGTTGCTTCTTCTTCTCGAGAGAAGTTCCCGTTTCTTTCCTTTATACTTATATTCTTGAGCGGAGCGGCCGTCAAAGCGCGCACGTCCGGGACGATGTGGTGCACAGGATACAGTATTGCTCTCGCTCCAACATATACACTCGTTCCACCTCTCTATACCCGGGCTATGTACTAAATCGGATCCATTACTCCATTAATGACCGGTTAGCAGTTTGACGTACAGATGAGATCATTTTATCGCTGTCTCCACGCTATCTTGACTATCGCTTGCTTCTTCTCCTTTAACTTTCCGCTTGCCACAACGCTCCAACTCCCCTGTCTCGTCGTCGCTTCTTTTACTCCAATTTTTTATTACCGCACACGCCACGATCGTATTAGTTGGTCAAAATCCACGCGGTATTACGTGTATTTATCACATCTTAAGCGCAACGCGTAAAGCGAATGGAGCAGCCGGGGGAGGGGGGTTATATATAAAGGTGTATAACAAGTTTGTAATAGTGCAACTTAGACGACGGAGAGAGTTGCGTCATCGCGGACACCTGTCGATTAAGATTACGCGGCTAACCCCCTCTCCCCTCCCTCGGTTCTAGAGAGCCTCTCTCTCTCTCTCTGGCGGAGCACTTTCGCGCCAGCAGCAGCAGCAGCTGGAAATGGAGCTCGCTGGAAATCGGGGCCCCGCCGTTTGCGAAACCGTTTGCGCGCGCTCCGCGTGAAAGCGAGGTCTCGGAAGAGCAGCCGCCCCCCCTCCCCTCGTCTCTTCCCTGCCGCCGAATCCCCTGCAATTTTCCCATCACCCTCTAACCCGGAAACTCTGTTTCAACGGTTCAGCCCCTCCTCTCTCTCTCTCTCACTTCGACTAATAATAATATTCGCTTTTTTTCGAATGTTATTATTGGTATTGCTGCAATGATTAAACAATAGATTGAATAATAAATTGATTTTTGGGGGTAACTTGTCGACTCTCGTAGGGTATTTAATTATTAAAAGTAAAACTACGAAAACAAGATGAAAGTTTGGCTTGAGGGTAAAAGTGTTTCGTCTGCCTATGGGCCACGCCTATAAGGCAACTTATTAGTTAATACCTATATTACGCTGTAGTTATATACATAAAGCTAAAAATAAAATATAAAAATAAAAAAAAAGATCGTTAAATAACAGTTCTAATGGGTATTTCTTATTTTTTCCAGATTAGCACCGAGGAGAAAAGGAGAAATCAGCAGCAGTAGCTGCAGTAGAAGTAGGAGGAGGAGGAGGAGGAGGAGAAAGAAGAGGAGCAGTATCCCCGCTACTATCCGTAGTCGGGATAACAGAAGCTTCGACCGCGAGGAGGGCGGTTGCGCGTGTTATGAAATTGTTGCCAAATATCCAGTTGCCGCAGCTACCGCCGGTCTCAGCGGCCAGCAGCGGCATGACCGGCATGGACTCCCGGATTCCCCCGGGGATCTCCCTCCCCTTCAGTCCGACCGATCTCCTATGGCGATACGGCCCGGCGATGACCTTCTCCCCCACGGCCCATCCGCCGCCCAGTCCGTTGCTGGACTTTAAGACTCACCTGCCCACGAGCCTCGGTAAGTCAGATTTCGTTTGGTTGTTTATCAGTCTTTTATGCTGGATCGGGTTGTAATTCTGGGACGATGTTTGTTGCAGCGTCAGATCCGCGGCTATGGTCGCGCGAGGACGTGGCCTCGTTCCTGCGCTGGGCCGAGCGCGAGTTCGACCTGCCGCAGTTCGACATGGACATGTTCCAGATGAACGGCAAGGCCCTCTGCCTGCTGACAAAGTCGGACCTCGGCGAGCGCTGCCCCGGGGCCGGCGACGTTCTCCACAACGTCCTCCAGATGCTCGCCCGCGACTTTAGCCAGCTGCAGCGCTGCCTGCCGGGCTCGCCGGTCACCCCGACCCGGCCATCCGCGGCTGGCTACCCCCTGAGCCCGCACTCGCACCCGCCGACGCCGACCTGGGTCGACTCGCCGTACGCCGCGAACCTCGCCAGCCTCATGTCCGCGAACTCGGTGACCCTGTCGCCGGCGCCCTCGGTCGACAGCCAGGCCGGCTCGCCGGGGCACGCGAGCAGCGCCGGCGAGCCCGCGGGCAACAGCCACGCCAGCAGCCAGGCGAGCCTCCTCTACAAGAGCGACAGCGACGAGGACAACAACCAGCAGCAGCAGTCCCAGCAGCAGTTGCCCGCCGGCTGCAGCAGTCCCCCGGCGACGCCGACCGCCATCACTGCCCAGCGGCTCAGCGAGGTCTGCCAGGTCAAGGACCAGCTCAGCCCGACCCTCCCCCCGAGCAGCAGCAACGCCAGCAGCAGTAGCACCAGCAGCAACGCCAGTAGCAACAGCCACCAGATGCTGCCCGGACCACTGACGCCCGGCGCCTTTAGGCCCACTTCTGCCACCAGTCAGCAGCACCACTCGTCGGCCAGCTCGGCCGCCCGCGAGTTCTTCCCCAGCGACTCGCCCGAGCCCAATACCAGTACGTATACCTCTTCTTTGAAATAAACTTAAAATAAGTAAACTCGCAAAGTGAATAAGCAAAATCGATGAATCAGTTATCGGTAATCAATCGATCGATCAATCTGTTTTTTTTCTGTAGAAGGCCTATTATTTTTAAGACTAAGTCGTTTCGGAAGTACTTCATTAGTTTCAATGACATTCGCACTTGGAAAGATAAAGGTCCTTATCGGGACAGACTAAAATCTTTTTCGAATCTAAAAAGGGGGGCGGCGGCGTTAAATTCTACCTTATCAATTACCGCGAGTACATAATACGGTATAGCTGCAGTCGCGTATGCTAATCAGTCTTCTTTCTCCTATCGTTGTCGGCTTTATCTTTTATATTTCGCCTAATCTCTTTGTGCTTGCTTGCAGATGGCCGGCTGCTCTGGGACTTTCTGCAGCAGCTGCTGAACGACCCGTCGCAGCGCTACACCCACTACATCGCGTGGAAGAGTCGGGAAACTGGCGTCTTCAAAATCGTCGACCCGCCGGGTCTCGCCCGGCTCTGGGGTATCCAAAAGAACCACCTCTCGATGAACTACGACAAAATGAGCCGAGCCCTTCGCTACTACTACCGCGTCAATATACTTCGCAAGGTCCAAGGCGAACGCCACTGTTACCAGTAAGTATTCTATCTCGTTCACTTCTCCTCGTATAACGAGTTATTGTTATCATTATTATAATTTTTAATTATCCACAGGTTCCTGCGCAACCCGACCGAGCTGAAGAACATAAAGAATATATCATTGCTGCGCCAGCAAATGCGGATAAAGTCAGAGCCGGAGGAGGAGGGCTCGCTGTCGGGAGGCAGCGGACTCGAGCCGGAGATCGACATGCCCACCGACCTCTCGATGTCGAGCATGAATCCCTCCTCGTCGAGCAGCAGCAGCAGCCATCATCAGCAGCAGCACCATCACCCGTACCACCAGTCGCATCATCACTCCTCGCCACCGCCACATCCACAGCCCCTGCCGCTTCTCGACCCGCCGGCCAAGTACCGGAGCCACGCGTACAGCCTCGTCAAGACGAACCAGGTCTCGGGCTCGGGGCAAGAAGAGCGCAAGTGAGCCGACCTATCGACTAGCCCAAACTTACATCCCAACCGTCGTCGAGTCGACGACACTTTAAACGGCCATATACCCGTTCGAGCCCTGCTCAATTCTGCACTACTCATCAAGCTCTGCGCGCCCTTGGAGGCATCTACAATATGATATACGTAAACACAGGGCTCGCCGCTGATGCTGCTGTTGATGATGATGATAATGACGATCCCGATTCCGGTCATGATGGATCGGCTGTCCTCTATAACGAGGGAACCCAAGTGCAATGCTTGCGAAACGTACCAGCCTTGTCCGTTTCGCAGAAATCAGAAATTCTTCCGTAATTTAGTACAATATGCAGGCCCAGATGAAAGTTTGCTGATAATGTTACTACTACAACTAATGACTCAGTCGAAATTGTAACGGGACTGGATTCGATCGGCTGCTGCGTGAATTCTTTATCTTCGAGATCACCGTTTACGCTCTACAGTTTTTTTACTCAAGTAGCAAAACTGGAATAAAGCCTCAGTAAATATTTATGCACTCTTCCGCCGACACTTACAACGAAACGCAAAACAAGTGTACGTTTAAGAAACGAACGACGCTGTACACAAAAGTGTCTCATGGTACCTGATTCAGTAGGCAGGTTACAGACAACTTTGCGTTCGGCCGCCAGAGAGAGTCGAGACTTTCAATTTTTTTTCCATTAAGTTTTCTTTTTTTTCGTATAATTTTCTCTATTTTTTTATCTCCTATTGATTTGTTTACATTGTTTTGTCTTCCTTTTTCCCCGTGTTACATGCTTGTAATTGCTATTGCGCAATTGAATAAGAAGCAAGCAGAAGGGAAAACTGTCGTCAACAAGAGATTCAGCCATTATTCGTGTTCGCAACGTCGTGAATTATTATTTAGTAAAGCAGTACGTTGAATAACTGTGCGAGCTTTGCAAATAACTGAAAGATATTTGTATGATGACATTTGAAAGTTGTTACGCGTGAGAATGGTGTGTGATATTAGTAGATTATATTGCAAAATAGTAAAAAAAAAACGTTGAAAAAAAAATTAATAAATAAGACAAGAGTAAATCATTCGTGTGCCAAGAACAATAATTTGTTATTACTTAAGACAAATAATAGTAATAAAATATAAGTTAGAGGAATTATGATATGCGCAAAATTACACTCCGATCTTTGATCAATGGTGCGATTTTTTTAAGGTCGAGACACAACACGTGCTCATTTTACTGTACTCGATTATACTCTAATGAATTTATAAGGTGTACATAAGTTATGCTTGTTGTAAAAGCAAAACAGTGGAAAAGTGAGAAAGTATATATATTGGATGGAAAAAAGAAGAAATTTATGGAAATTTGGGGCCAGAATTATACATAAATTTATATATAAAACACAAAAAGTTTGTGTGTATATATATGTCTATTTATATATACACGCATACACAGGATATATATTTTACTAACAAAATTTATATTCGAAATTTCTATGTAATTGCTGGATGTGCAATCGTGAGGTTTACATTCCACGACCAGGCTTGCACTGGCTCGACCAACTAATTTCGGTGCAGTAAATTTATAGAACGACGCATGTTTTAGTAGAAATCGAAAGAAATACATTTTGATGTAATGACGTATTGTATTTTTTCACTAATTCTTACTGATGATTGTGAAGTGAAGTGAGCGTTTATATATATATATAAAAGATTATGCAAAGGAAATTTCCTTTAATAGAAAAGAAAAGAGGTCAACAAGAATTTGTTGTTATAGAAAATTTTTTAATAAACTATGGATACAAATTTATAAGTTATAAAAATAAAGGTTATTGAAAAATTAAGTATTTAGACAAGTTAACTATAATGAGAAATAAACATTTAATACAACTTTTGAAGAATTAATAAATTTTTTATAGCAACAAAGATAAAAATTGTTCATCAAGCGCCTCAAGTGATGATATTAGAATTGAAATTTGTATCTGGCTACTTGTATACTGTGATCTCTGTAAGGTTAAAAAGAGTGTTTATGTATATATATTTAAATTCAAAGAATTCGTTAATTAAAAAGAAAGAATGTATGTAAACCTTTTGTAAGAATTTCTATTAATGATGGTTAAAACATTATACATATCCTTAGCAACTCTTGATATTCTCAAAATAGAATTCAGTGTTTATTTCTTTTTTCTTTTATAAAAAGTAATCTTGTTTTATAAAATATTTTTAGTATACATCACTATTTGGAACATCATTGAAAAAAAGGTTACTATTACTGAAGTTCATCAGAATTAAGATTTATAATAAATTACAGTAAATGTACATGTATTTTCATACATGTATATATCATAAAAATTAATTTTAGTCTGCTTACAAATTGTAAATAACTTATACTCAACAATTGGTTGCTAATAAAAGGCACCACTGGTATATATATACATATATATACACTGTAAAACCACTAAAAATTACCCTAACAGGGTAAAAAATATGGTGAAAAGAGTTTATATTGCGTAAATATATAAGTGAAAAATGTGTATAAAAATTATTATGCCTGTAAAATTTTAGCCTTAGAATCAGTTTATTATATTATATGAATTGTTACTGAAAAATAATAGATACAAATGTTGTAAATATAAACCTATTTACTTATTAAGATGAAATACTCATGACTTTATTATTTACCAACATTAAAAATACTTTCATATTATTTCTTAGCTGAAGATAAAAGGATTAAAGAGACCACAAAAAGAAGTTTTACAAAGAAATTTACAAATGTTTTATTAAAAATAATTATTTACAATGTTATTGGAAAAATACAACATCATCTGCTATAACTGATGCAACAGTTTTTACACTTCCTGCATCATCTTTCAGTTCACCATAGCTTAATCTACCACTTACTAGCACACGTTGGCCTTTTCTGAGATAATTATATACAGTTTCTCTTAAGTTTGGTTTGAACACACATACTCTGTGCCAATCAGTTTTTTGCATGAGATCACCTAAAATAAGTCGGATAATAAATAGTTATTGAATTAAATATTAAAAACTTGTATGGCGTATGACATTTTACCTCCTTCATATTTATAGTTGATGTGAGTAGCAAGAGAAAATACAACAACAGGGTGTTCCTCATTACCCCGTTTTTGTGGTTCACCACCTACTCGTCCAAGTAGGGTGACTTGATTCATTGCTTGAAGATAAATTTTGGTTAAATACTTGTATTGAAATAAAAAAGAATTCCTAAGAAGAAAGACTTTAAAAAGAACTTATTTTTAAAGATTCAGTTTTATGAATTCAATGTTCAAAGAAAATAAATAACATTTACTAATTACTGGATAATAAAAATTTTAGTTTGAAAAATAAATTTATACAGAAATAAATTGTATTATCAATTGATTAAAAAAAGAAAAGTAGTAACAAAAGACAACTTACTCTTTTCGATTTTTGATAAATCCGAAGAGGCACGTATGACAGCATAGTTGTACCCAGCGACTTGCTTGCAAAGATTCGAAAAAATCTGTAATCATTGGTAAATAAACGTTGAGTTAACCTCAAAATCAATGTGCAAAAAGAGAAGTTCTATTGTTAGAAAAACAAGTTGTCACTCTTACTTTGTTGCATATCATCTTGGTAATGTAAAAAAGTCAATCAGTTGAACCGTCTCGCTTTTGATCAAATTAAAGTTATACCGTTCAATAAGACAATAATAAAAAGCGCGCCAGCGATGTTACTTTGGAATTTTGCACCCGGTCGTGTGTTCTCGCATTGTCTGTTGCGGCTTGCGGCGTTGCAGTGCCTTTGCCGATAAGCCACTAACCCCTCATAGCCGACTGCCGGTCGCGCGAAGCGCATATACAAAAACGCGCAAAGAATGAAACTAACATACAATTAGAAAATTCAATGCAAACTTAGCCTTTGCAATTCGAACACACCGTCGTGCCTCTGGCAAAGTGGCAAGTTGCGCAGCAAATAAGAATCTTTCCGCGTTTTAGTAAGCTTGGTATTTGTTGAAGATTAAAGATTATGAACAGCGAGAAAGAGCTAACAACAAGGGAGAGAGGTGAAGAGGAGGAAGAAGAAGATAGCCGGCAGCCATGCAAATACGGCGAGAAGTGCTACCAAAAGAATGCGGAGCACCACAGGAAGTATCGGCATCCCTCGAAAAAAGAGGTGAGAATTTATCAAAAGAACAAAGTACATTCTTCTAACCTCGTGTGCATCCCTTTCATCGTGAGCCCTACCGCACTATCGGTGCCGGGGATAGCGCAGAAACCCTCCAGGTTCTTCTCCTGCTCCTCTTTCTCTTTCTTCGACCGTTGCTGAAAGTGCACGATTGATCGGTCATTCTTCGACTCGACTCGGTATTCCAGAATGAAAAGCCCGAGGGTCAAAATGACGACGCCAACTCCAGGATGAAGCGCAAGTCCTCGCCGGACGAGGACTCCGGCGACAATGACGGTGCGTCAAAATGTAAAAGGCAGAATCTCGATAGCGTAGAAGCAACAGCTGCAACAACGGAAACCAAGACATGTCCAGGGCCTTACGATGAAGCTAAACAACTCATAGCCAAAATATTTCTTGTCGACATGCCCAGCGATTTCTACAAGTTTTATGAATTTTGCACAGAACTGAAGCCCAAAGAGCCTTCGACTGCTCTGAAAAATTTAGATCTCACGCTTGTTGGACCCTATGATGTTTTAAGCGGCTTGATAACTCAAGATACACCAAATCAAACTGAATTGTTAACTCATTGGAGATACTATTATGATCCTCCAGAGTTTCAGGTAAGCTTCTGTCCTTATGCATTAGTTACTAGTAATATACTTTTACAAATTTATAGTGATAAATTTACTCTTTTTAGACTATTATTAAAGGTAATGATAAAGAGGGTTTGCATTTTGGATACTGGAGGGATAGACCAAGCTCTGATCCAGTTTTTGTAGCATCAAATTGTTCAGAAGTTAGTCATAAAATTAAGCCAATTGCAGAAAACATTTTTGGAGCTGTTGTGTAAGGTTTTTCAAATTTCTTATTTAATGCTCTGATAAAATGGAAATGTTATTTAATATTTATTAATTTACATTCTACAGAGAATATTTGAATGAAAGACTAAAGAAAGCATCTCCTTTTGAAAAAACAAGTATATCCGGCACTGTTGGAAAAGTTAAAGCTTTTGCCAAAAAGCATAACATCACTTTGGAAACTCAAACAGCAAAGATGAAGGCTAGAGAAAAGAATGTTGTAGCTAGGACAATTCATGGTACTGGCATTGTCTGTCCATATAATAAAAAATCACAAGTTGGATATAGAGAGTTGTCAGTGAGCGATAGTAAGTTAATACTAGTATAATGAAATGCTTTCTCAAAATTATGGTACAATTTATTTTGGTGATATATTTTCTTTTGCAGATCAGTTATTAAAAATTATTAAACGTATTGATGATGCAAGTAGTGACACAGAAAGAGAAGGTCCTCGTGCTGAACTTGGGGAAGTTGTAAGACTTGCTACAATTGCTGGTGATGAATGTGATTTTGGAACATGTTTAGAGCTTGGCCATGATCTATTCAGTACTGGATCTTCTTTTGTACAAAATGCTGCATTGGCGGTACTAAATATTGCATATACACAGCTGGAACGTCCAGCATTTTTAAAAATTATTGAAGCTCATATGGAAAAAAGGAAAAAAGGATGTAATTTAAGTGCTTTGACAAACAAAGCATAAAATATGTAAAGTTGAATATTTTTTATATATTATCCTTTCTTTTTACTGTATAAACTTACAATTTGAAAATAAATTTTTAAATCAAACATTTAAAAATAAATACATTGATGGTCACTAACATTTTTTGAATTTGTAATAAAGCTGTCACTAATATTTTTTTATTCATAATGAACATAAGTTTTATGTGAACTACAAGGAATTGTATAATAAACAAATTTCAACTAAATTTTTTAATACAATGTAATTTATTAATTTTTTAATTTATAAAAATTAAACTTTTATTATTTATTGTATAACAATTACACAAGGAGTTTAACGCCTATCCGTTTTACCCGATTTGCGTTTACCAGAGAACAAATGTTTAGGCATCTTATTACCAATAAATCTATCTGCTTCACCTTTGAGACCTTTCTTAGCCACCTTCTTTGTAATAGCTTTGTGTGCAATATTCTTTAGCTTTTTCTTCATCTAAAGCATAAAAATTATAATGTTAGTTTCATTCGATTTTTTATTAAAATGAATAGTAATAAATAAACTTACCACAACGTCTTTAACGCCCATCTCATCCCGAGCAGGTCTTGAAACACTACGTGCTTTTGAAGTTGATTCCAGTCGTTGCCTCTTACGATCGACACTTTGTGATACTGATCTACTTCTCTTCCTTTTTGTTTTTGTGAAATGTGCCTAAAATTGTATTCATTTTATTGTATTATTCCCTTTTTACTTTCCTATTAACTGTATTTTTGTATAAACAAACCTCTTCTGTGTCTTCCATGTCCACTCCAAGGTCCTCCATCTCTTCACGAAGTCTAGATACCGAACGATCTCGATTTTTGACAGCTGCTGTACGTGGCATAACAGGTTTTGTTGATTGTTTGTTAATTTTGGCCTCCTCTTTCATGATTATTTTCTTTTTACGGATTTGTCTTGCTAAAGCCTGAATCTCTTTCATTGTTTCTGACAATTCTGGCACCTTGTAGTCATAAACACCAGCTTCAATTCTCAACTCTTCTTCTTTTTCTAAAGCATTCAATCTCTGAAAATGAAATAATAAGTTTAATATTTGGATTGACACAAGCTCTTAAATAATTATTTAACTATCTTACTTCAAATATGTCAGCATCAATATAATCAGCAATATTGTGTCCCTCCCAAATTTCGGGAATAATATCGAATTTCTGATCACCCTCGATATCATAATTCTTTTTAAGATCCAAAACGTAATCATCACCCATTTCTTCTTCAATTTCGCGCTCCAATTTCTTCTTTCTTTCAGCTTTAATAGCACCTTCTGCTTTCTTCTGTAAAACTTTTTCTGGGATACATGGAGGTCGCGGTTTATTATCTCGTGGTGTCGGTTGAGCCACATGCAAACGATTTAAAATACCTTCGACCTTTTTATAAAAAATAATTGATTAAATTCTAACAAATATTTCAAACAATAATAAAATCTGCTTCTTATTTACCTTCTTTGTTTTAATTTTTTGATCAATTCTAAAGGCCAATAATTTTTCACAAGCTTGTGTTTTTACATCCATCACTCCAAAATCAGTGACAGTACTCATTTCTATGACTGGAATATTTTCATCATCTTCTAATTCTTTTAAAATACATCGTTTTTCACTTGGCAAATCATCCAAACGTAAAACGTCGGTTTTATTTACAACAACAATTAACGGTTTATTTTGAAATAAAGGTTTAATGGATTCAAATAATTTCATCTAAAAAATACAATGATTTAAATAATTATACTTTGAATTCATAAGAAGAAATAGTTATTTTTATAATATACCTGTTCATCTAAAGAATGGCCACATTGTTCTGATATATCAAAGAAGTATAAGACACAAGCTCTCAAATGGGCTAGGGCAGTTACAGCTTGCATTTCAATAACGTTTCTTTCTTCTAAAGGATGATCTAAAATTCCAGGAGTGTCAATAACTTGCCATCTTAAATATCTGTAATCTGTATGACCAACATACAGTGACTTTGTTGTGAAAGCATATGGCTGTACTTCAACATCAGCTCTAGTAATCTGAAAATAACATGTCATGTAGAGTTTTGTAAAATGATAGAAAATATATAAAGATAATAAAATTTCTTACTTTATTAATAAAGCTGCTTTTTCCTACATTAGGAAAGCCACAAATAATAATAGTTCTGGTGTATGGGTCGATGCTTGGCAATCTAGCCAAATGTTGCCTAACTTGTTCCAAATAGGTCAAATTTGTAGCTTGCCTTTTCATTATAGTCGCCATACGACCAAGAGCTGCTTTTTTCAACAATTTGCATCGATATAAAGAGTCACCATATTTTAATAGTCTTACATATTCTTTTGCCACACTAAAACAAGTATTAAATTAATGATTTCAATTGTGTTAATTAAGGAAGAAAGAAAAATAAAAATATATATAATGAACTAACTTGTCAATTAAATGCCTGGCTGTATTGATTTGTCCGAGAGCAAGTTTGTAGTGATCCTTGTCGTACAAAACATTCATCAAGTCCGCATAAAATGGATGAACATCATCGAGCTTGGGAAATTCTTGAATAATCTGACTGAGCCGATCGTGAAAGGTTTGCTGCGCAAATTTAACTTTGCGCGTGTAAAAGGCACGAATGCGCGATATCGCATACTGCTTGTGAATGACAGTCGGAGTTTTGCGCTGAACCTTCGACAACGTTATGTCGATGAAGTCCTGAAAAAAAAAACAACAACAATGTAGCACAAGTTTCAAAATGTTTCTACTCACTCTGCCCTTTGTTCCAAAGCTAATTTTTATGTTTTTCCAGCAGAAGTCAGGCGTGGAAGAAGAACAGTACAATCTCTTCGTTGTTTCACCCTTGCCAAGTCTAACCTCAAACGCTTGTTGACAAGACAAGTAGACTCACCTTGGCCGTGGGCACGACGGCGATTTTCTTAAAGTTGTACAACGCCATCGTTGCTTCGAAATGAACTTCCCCTCCTCGTTGTAAAAGTCAACCTTTTGGCGTTTTATGAAAAACAACGCGACTAAACTCGGCGGCGGACGCCGATTATCCACGTGCAACGCGCCGCGTGCCGCTCGGTCTAACCGAGAAAGAAAGCCCAAAGTACAGCGTGCTTTGCGCCTGCCTGGCTGTCAGCTGCTCTCTCTCTCTCTCTTTATTGGTGCGATGTCAGCGCCGCTCCCGGTGAGTTTGTCAGTTAATCAGATTTTGGAGCTTGAGCAGCGCCGAGGAATCAAATAATGTAAAGCTTATTTTTTATAAATTAAAGGAGGATACGCGTTTAACGGGGAAAGGGATTAGTTGAGCGAAATATTTCAAAGAGTTCATTTCCCCTAGGTCTGTATAGCTCAAACGAGTTACGAGCAAAACAGCTGTAAAATAAAAAAAAGCTATAACGGGGCTCGCTCGGATTCGGAGGAAAAGCTTGCACTTGCGCTGTGACGGTGGTGGACACAGTCCACACTTGCACAGTCGCCGAGTCTGTGAGTCGCTATCGATTCAAGACTGTCACGAGTTAGAAGAGAGAAAGAAACCATCAGCAGTTAGGGTTTAAAGGGCAGGGAGCCGCTATGCGGTTCACCGCAGTTGCCTTACGTCCAACACTGTTTAACAGTAGCGGTGGCTATCCAGGATCGCTCAATAGTTACTCGGAGCATTAAAGGCTAAAGTGACCACAGCAGGTAGACATACATCTGTTTAAGCTGTAAGCATCCGCGTCAAATGTCGATCGGACGGAGCCGGAGGAGAGGATTGAAGAGTTGCGCCTGGCAGCAGCAGCAGGGAGGTCCAGCCGCCGCTAACGCCACCAGCGACCAGTCTGCCCATCAGCATCAGCAGCACCACCACCACCAATCAGGCACAGTCAGTACTAAGGCTCAGTGGAGCGCGCGACTCTGTACCGCGAGCACGCTGTATCTAACACAGTTGGAAAACACTTTGGAAACGACGGTGGCTCCTGCAAGGAGAGAGAGAGGGAGAGAGAGAGAGTTTAACCAACAAGCTGGAGTCGCAGTGCGTTAAAGTCGAAGCTCGGGATAAGTTGCTCTGCGCCCGCCCTGTGCCAGGGAGAGAAAAAGCATCCAGGCCGCTTTTCTCCCTCTCCTCCTCTTCCTCCTTCTTCTTCTCTCTTTCGCTTCGTGTTTCCTCCCCCGACTGACTCGGCGGACATATCCGAGCAATCGACAGCTACTCTGCGTTCTCTTGGCCTCCAACGCTGTCTGTGCTTACTCCATCAAGCTGGTTTTTGCTAGGACTCCAGCACCGTTTACATGCAAGTTAATCACTGACAGAAGAGTCATCGAGTGAGCGAGAGAACAGCTGGAGAATTTCGAGGAGCAGCATGATTAACGGAACGACAAAACGCGAGCGCGCGCCTACTGGCATACACCGCGCGCAATTGGTGTGACTCCGTGTGCGTATACGCAAAGGGGAGTGATATGCGCTGGTGGCGAGATGCGGGCGCACCTGTAAAACCACTGGTGTAACGAGACAATCCCCGCTGGGCGAGGCGACAAGTGAGACATGAGCGAGGCAAGCCTGCAGGCCGACGAAATGGAGAGCAGCGTCGCGGTGTGAAGTAGTGGTGCGGATGCCGTGGCGCGTCGTCCGACGTACCGCCTGTCCGCGCGCCCCGCCGCGGTCAGCCGCCGCGAGGAAGAGGAAGAGGAAATTCGCCAGCAGCGTTGCCGATCGCCGGGAGCGCCGATCTCCGGATAGCCAGCCGGAACTCCGGCCAAGGAGGAGGAGACGAAGGAGGAGGCGCTACAGCGCCGGCCCTCTCGGCGCACCTCTGCCCTTCACCGCCCCACTGACTAACAGCGGCCTGCTGATAACGCGCTTTCATTAACCCCGGGATTCCCTGCAGGCAGTCCCGGTTTCATCCCCCCACCGCAAGGCATCGAGAGCAGGCTCAAGGCGAATAGAGAGAAGGAGGTCAGCCCCCGGTCCCCAATCCGGGGGCTCAGCGGCACACGCATCCTCCGAGCGCAAGAGGATGGATCCTCGCCAGCTGGCATGGCCTGCCAGGTGTCCGGCTCCTCTGCCACGAGGGCCTATCGAGGGCACGACTCTCCTTCGAACGAGCAACTCGGCCCGATCGAGCAGCCGAACCGCATCAGCCTGGCAGTGCTGATAGTGCCCCGCGTACCGGGGCCGCAGCTCCAGCCCAGCAATAGCGACAGTTAGAGGCAGAGTTCGGCCGAGAGAGAGAGTACAGCATGCAGGAGCTTCCGAGTCCGCGGACGCGCCGAGCACGTCGGAAGACTCGCAGAAGACCGAGCACGGACGTGAAAAATTGTTAGCCAGCCAGCGGAGCTGCCCTCTTACACTTGGCTCGAACGAGCCCCGGAGCAGCAGGCGCATCTCCCAAGAACGCCAAGAAGAAGAAGAAGAAGAAAGAAGAAGCAGCAAGAGGAGAAAAATGTGCCAGTAGTGCGTTAGTGGTGTATAGTGTTGTTGTTTCTTTGGTGTCGGTGCGCCTCGGATGAAGAAGAAGACGAGGAGGAGAAGGAGCAGGAGGAGGACGCGGAGGAGGAGCGAGGACGAGCGCTTGAACGAGAGGCGCGAGGCTCAGCTGGACTGCAGCCTGCTCGCTACCTTACGCAAAGCGAGCAATTAGAGAGGGAAAGGGAGAGAGAGAGAGAGAGCGAGCTTCCTCCGGCTACCTGCTGAGCTTGCGCTCTCTAAACATCGACAACACACACGCACACACGCACGCATACACACATACACACGCTCGAGAGACCGTGGTTTCATCCCCTCTCTTCTCTCGCTATTGTAGCCTGCTCAACTAAAGTTAAAGGTTAGTTTCGCCAAGCGTTTTTTTTTAATTGCAAACTACGCATTATGCTAGATTACCCCTTAAAAAATTGCATGCGCTTAATTAAAATTAGCGCCGAGCTTTAAATTGCAAGCTCAAAAGGAAGCAGGCTGTGGAGCAGCTGCTAGTTTTCAGCGGAGAGCATGTACACAGCTGCATACTCGTTCTTATCTGCGGTATATCGACGTATAGAGCACGGCAAGCTGGTAGAACAAGAGTCGCTTCTGGCAGGCGTGTATACGAGGCCTGATATCGAGAGCTGATCAATACATCGAGCCAGATAAATAAGCCATATTCTCTCTCGATGTTTCGTTGGCTTTTCTTCTTCTCTACCTTTTTTTTTATAAAGTCTAGCTAACTTTGAGGCAAGACAGATAAGATTAGACGCCGCATAAAGGATGAGAGAGGAGAGGGAGAAATGAGAGAGTCAGAGAAAAGCGAAAGAGCTGCCCTTGAGAACAATAGCCGACTAAATACCCGAACCTCTGCTGTGCCTGAATCTATACAGAGCCGTGCAGCTCGACACAGAGGGATGAAGGGGGTGAGGTGGTAGAGAGAGAGAGTGCGGCTTGGGGGCCGAGAGGAGGGCAAAGCTTGCCTTGGGCGGTAAGCCTCCAGCGGCTCGTCCCTTTTATTGACTTGCTCCTCTTCCAATCTTTCTTTCGTTGCGGCGCTCGACTGGACGTGTGCCCCCCTCCCCCCGCCGCTTTTAGTTCGCCTCGCTTCGAGCCGCCGGCTTTTCAGCGTCTCCTTCTCTTTCCTCCGCGCTCTGTACACCGCCGGAAAACAGCCTTCGCCACTTTTTCGGTACTTTTTCCATACTGATCTCGCTAATTTTACTCCCCTTTTCTTTCCTTTATGTCCAGAGCCAGTATAGGTGGGTCGTGGCCGAAAAAACGGAGGAAATAATAAAGCATCAGGCTGGGGGTCAGGGGGGGGGGCTCGAAGTAATGCGAGGTGCCTGTAGATACGAATTGAGGTCGAGTATTGCAACTACGACACTTCCGCCTACGTTCGATTTTATACTCCCGGCCCCGGAGCCTTGAAATGTTTTCTATTTCTATGCCCAACTCGGCAGCTGATATGCCGAGCGGATTGCAAATAATGCGCTACCCCCGCCCGCTGGAGCTTTGTTCATTTTAAAATAGACACACGGCTGTGCTTCTTCTTTTTTCTTTTTTTTTTTTTGTTAAATCCTGCTCCTAAAACTGAGAACAATTACCGGGTAAATTTTAATGTTGCATTTAGATGCCGGCTGGGAAAATGAAGAACACGGTAGCTGCGAATGCTCGTCTCGAGATTTCCCTCTCTGCCAAGTCAATAACACACGAGTGATGTTTTTGTTGTCTTGCATTGCTTCTCTGGTTTGACTTTTTTCTTTCTTTTATATTTTCTCGCTTCGTTTTATGAGTCTTTCTTATTACAAAGAATAATGACGGGTAGTTGAGCTTGCAGATTGTAACGGCATATCCTAAACCTTTATTTAAAATAAATAAACTAAATGAAATGTTATTGATGGTTTTAATTTTTTCCTTTTTTTTTAAATTTGTTCAATTCCCAAAGCGTGAGTCCTAAGAGATTTGAAAATCGCTTCCTTTTCGCTCTACAACGCACAGTTAACAAGACAATCGATTTTATAGTTTCGTAACTTTTCGAACACGTTACTCTTTGCAACATTTCATAGTGTCGAACACTAAGAATAATTTAGAACTTGTAATCTTGATGACATAATTGCACTGTATGGCTTTAATACCGATTGGAATAAAAAGTGTAAAAGAAAGAGAAAAAGAACTGGTTACATCGGAGCAGCATCTAAATAATGCACGGCATACACGCTGGAAGTACCACTGCTGCAGCTGCTATTGGTAGGCTGCTAGCTAAAGAGAGGGGAAAGGTCAAGAAAAAGAAGGCTCGAGGTCGCGTAAGATCTAGGAATACTGATACCACCAGAGAACCAAGAATCGCACGAGGAAGTCAGACCAGCAGGAGCAGTGCCAGCGGCGTAGTGCGTATAGGGCCAGCAGCAGGAATGGTGGGGCCGGCCAAGCTTGAGGTATATTGATTCCCCTCTAGGTCGCCTGGACCTGCGCCCTATTCTCTCTCTCACCCGCTCCCGGGGCCGTGGCAGGAGAGAGAGTTGCGCCTGTCGCTCAGGCACATATCTCTCAGTCGATATCGTCGTCTGTTTTGATGCTGCTGTACACTTTGTCCTGCTGTGCACACATTGCAAAATGAACCAGCGAATGGATAAAATTTCAAGAGATCGATTACCACTGCTATTAACGGCTAGATAACGACTTGACTTACGCGTTGCAGCAAGAGCTTAGGCGGAGCTAGAAGAAAACAGGTCGGCAGGAGAATGTAGATAATAGAACTTTCCAGATGCACCAGATACGCGAGCTTTACCTTCTGCTGCTAGTTCTGATAGTGCTACCGCCACCACTATACCACGACTCCAAACTTCATCTATCACCTAACCCTTCTATTGTAGTCAAGTTTGCTGCCGTGCCAAATTTTTTCAAGCTCAACGGCAAGTTGCATATATTTTTAAGGAACAAGGCGCACTGATTGATGAATACTCCCGTTGATTACTCTCGGAAAAGCTTATTCTATGCAAGACATTGTAGTATTATTTAAACTTTCTCGAGCTGAAATTGCGATCGTCCTCAACAAGTGTTTGTCTTTTTCTTACTCTTTCTCTCTTTATTTTCCAAGCGATGAAAATAAATGCGAGAAAGATAGGAATTTAACGCTCGTCAAAACTGCAATTTGTTCGTTGATCACGCGCGACAGTTTGAGCTTTAGAAATGAAAACAGTAACCAAAAAAAAAAAAATAATAACAGCCGCCATACCCGAGAGAAAGAGAAAAAAAAAGAAACCGGCAACCTGTGGATGCAGCTTTTCCTGCGCGAAACATGGCTCCTCCCGCACACAGGAATATGCTGGAAAAAGACGGCTGCGACGGTCAGCGTTTTGGCCTCAAGGGACACAAGCATCCCACCAGAATGTTTACGCGCATATAATTATACGTCGACTTGGAGAATCCTATGACGCACTTTGTTATTTAGCCGTAGGCAAAGAGGAAAGCAAGTCCTTGCAGGGGGGATATGTCAACAATTTAGTGACGAGATTGTCAAGACTCTGAGGATAATAATCCAGATTTGTAATTACGAGTATTATATATATTTAAAACAGGGTTTTATTTTCTCTTAATTGTGGAATGAAGTAACCAAGGATTTATTCTCTACCAACCACTGCAGAGTACGTAATCTTGATTAATAGTACTGTCTGTTCCCTGCGCTTATCGATGTATCGGTACATTCCCAAAAGCTGCGATGATATCGAGGCAAAACAGCAGTTCGAGCAGTTCTCCAGGCTTCTAGTCAGTCCAGATATCAGACGCCTATACGAGCATGGCTGCAGCTGTACAAAACAACAAACATGGATGCAGGAACGAGCTGGCGCTATAGGTGGTCTCGCATTGTTGCGATTTAAGCATCGATTTTTTCCCTAGCCAGGCCAGTCGCAAAAGAGACACAGTCGCAATTGAAGATGAAAGAGACCTTCTGTTTAAAAGAAAGAAAGAGAATTGTCATTGCTACACACACATAGCCATACATGCGCACGAGTAAGAGTGGACGCGAGCGCGTGCGAGGAAAGCCGCTCTCTCGGGGTGTCCTGCAACTGCGGCTGCTGCAGCTACGCTGCAGGGGGGCCACGAAAGAGAGAGCGCGCCGGCTATCGATTGCGCGTGAAACGCGCCAAAGGTGCGAGCGAGATCGCCAACACAAGCGGGGGGAGCTTGCCGCTATGAGCCTGCGCTCCAACTCTCTCCTCTCTCTCTCTTTGCCTGGTCCGTCAAGCTCCCCCCCCCCCTCCCACCCCCGACCTCCTGACAAGCCGAGCATTTCGGGTCACCAGGTCAAAGCTCACGGCCGCGAACCCGAGAGCGGAGCGCGCACTGTTGCACCTTCTTCTCTTCGTGCTATACTGCCAGCTTCGTCCTTACCACCACTCTTGTATCTTGGTCAAATCTCCGCTCATTTCTCTCGCGATAATAGTTTTTCCATCGAGGTCTTAAGACAGTCAACTCTGACGCGTTTCTTGATAAAATTTTGTTTGTTTGTATCGAAGTTTATATTTCCAAACGCGTGCTTAGCTTTAGCGAAGGGAGTAAGGAGATGGGAGAAGGAGGAGACGCTGGTTAACCGAGGGAAGTTCGCGAGCAGTCGAGAGATAGGTTAAAGAGTCGCTTGATCTAGGCGCGTGTACGTCACTCGCAGTCACTTAGCTCGTAGCCATGAGGGCTCTTGTTCGTTCTGTCTGGCGGAAAATACGAGCAGTGGTCCTAGGTGCACTCCGGGGATACTTAGTCGTTGCGCCTGTCAGCGTAACCGCTGCTCATCCCCGCCACCCCAATCCTGTCTCTCTGCCTTTCTTTGTCTTTTCTCGTTTCTCTGATCTTACCTGGTCTTAAATGCAATTTTTTTTTCTCAAATTTTACTTGACCTTTTTTATTCGTATTCCCAGCAGTTTTACGTTGACGAAATTAGTCAAGCAGCAATTAGTCAAATTACTAAACTTATATTGTTTACATTAAACTTGATTTTATTTTGGACTGCGTAAGAGTACTAAAATTTTAAACCGAAAATTGAGATAACTTAAATCAGTACGCTAAACTTGCTTGATACTTGTTTGATGCATCAATTGCGGAGAATTGCAGCCAATTATAGGTTGGGGCTTATATACAAAGTTTTGGCAAACAACGGCAAAGTTGTAAAAGTACATTACGGAACCTATAAGCTCGGATCGGAATGTCAAATCACTAAAAAGAAGAAAGAAACGAAAAGAATAGTACGAAAATAAGCAAAAAGAGTAAAATGAAAAGAATTGTAAGGGGCGCACGCGCGTTCGATGGATAGTCTGGGCACTGCTGGAAGGGGAGACAGATGAAAGCATACGGGCAATCAGGCGATCGGACATAATTTCCGGCTGTCAAGTTTACATGCGGATTGACATGTCTTGGTATAGTAGATAGAGCTTGCGGCCGCGATTCGTTCGACATTGTCCAGAGAGAGAGAGAGTTAAGGCGCAGGCGCATAATTCATCCGCGAGAGCGTTATAATCAGCAATGCCGGGATGAAAGAATGCACGCGACGTTGCCGCCTGCTCGAAGTTATATTTTTGGCAGCCGAGCGTACATGCGCGCCACGGAGCGTCCGAGCGTGCCCGACCTCTCTCTCTCTTCTTTTTCCACTCCTCATTTTCTTCTTTCTTCCCCCCTCCTCCTCTTTCTCTACACATCTATCTCTATATCTATCTTCCTCTCCCTATCTTCCATTTTTTGTTTTACGCGTTTAACCACGCACTATATGCCATATACCGCGCGAGCTTGCGTAGGCGTGGCTGACGAACTTTCGTGCTTTCAGCGCGTGAACTACGGACTGTAGCGCGCGCCCGAAACTCGCTGAAAAAGTATATGACTATCCGGCGCGTCTGTATGCTGGAAGAAAATTTTATTTCGAAAACTCCTCGGCTGGCACAAACCGAGAGTGGGTGGTTATGGTAGACGAAAGAAGAAACTGAATAGAGTAGGTGGCGGGAAGGAAACACGAGGAAGTAAGGTAGAGCGAGTCCTGTTTGATTAAAAAGCTGTGCACGGCCAAGTGCAGTGCAACTGCAGAGTCTGTGTCTGCAGATGAGACACAGCAGCGGCAGCAGGAATACGCTCTAATTAGCAGGGAATTCCGAGGGGCCGATGAAAAGAATAAAAGGCCTACTAGGCGGCAGAACAAAAGCCAGCTTCAACGAATGGCAAAAGTCGAACGAGCGAGAGTCCGGGGGAGGGGGGCGAGAGTACGCGCGTCAATGTCTTGTACTAAGACGATCGTAACAAAGCGTCGCGATTGAAAGAGGGAAAGAAGGAAGTATATAAGGATGTAGGGCCGACTGTAGGAAGATTAAAAAGTATAACGCTCTCGGCTTGTAAAATGCATATTGCATAAACGCTTGCAACATTTTTCCCATCGTCAAACTCTGAGAACACCGACGAGCTTTACGTGCTTTTGGCTTGAGTCATTTCCTTAGCCTTGTACCCACCCTTTGGCTTTCACGTAGTTTTAATTAACAACTAAATTAAATCTAATTTCAATTGCATCCATAAATAATAATTCAGCGTTGCTTGAAATAACTATAATACTTATACTTTGCTGGAATTCTCCTAAAAACGGGCAAAGTTAAAAAGACCTCGCTGAATATTTTGACGTTTTTGCTCTCGCGTGATTCTACACATTATAGTATTGATTCGAGGCTTTGGACAGACTCCCTCTCTCTCTCTTTGATGGGTCAATGCTTGTAAAAATGAAAATAATAAAATAAAATGCTGTTGTACTCGAGCTTTTATTTTAATTTGAAATTTAAATCGATAAAACATTAAATTGTCATTAACATTAAGCGGTAAAGTATAAAAATAGAAAATATTGAATTTCACGCTTATTATAAACGCTTTCGTTGTACTTGAGAAACGTTTGTACTCTATACTTTCTATTTTATTACTTCGTATACGGAATACAAAATGATAATTAAATTTTTACCGTTATCTAATAATAAAACAACAAATTTATACAAAAGTCTAAAGTAAATTTTATTAAATTTATACGGTAATTTGTTACTATAAAAAAATACTAAACTAGAAAAAAAGAGCTTGCACCGGTCCAGAAAGCGATCAAAGTTTATAGTCGCACTTGACCTTCGAGCGTTTCCTAAGGTCTTTCTTCCGGATTTATTTTCAATCGAGCCGCAGCGTGTGCGCCTAAGAAGACATAGCCCGCTGTCTGCGCGCGCGAGTGAGATGCGTCTGCCTTACGGCTGATTTGATTTTGCAGCTCGGCTCCAGGCATAATAAACTAACCGAGGGATAAATTGGCCTGATAAATTCAAGCGGATCCCCAGGCTAAAACGCTCTCGTACGGCCCGCGAGCATTATAAAGTCAGGGTCACTTCGAGCTTGCCACTGTCTATTTAACGATTAAAAAAGCTTTTCTTTCCGCGCGAAAGCTCTTTCTTATCTCCGTGGTATTTCACAAGCGAAAAATGAAAAAAAAAATACATATCTTTTCCTACCCCTTTTTTTCGGCCACCATCGGCGGCGTCGGCACTGAGAAAAGGGAGATAGAGGAAAAGAAGAGGCAAGAAAAACAAGGGGGAAACAAAAATTAACAAGTGGGCCGGCTTTTGGTAATTAGTAGTGTTGACACTTGACCTAGAAGTCGACAACACGTCTATTCGCGCGGGCGCTCCGTCTGAAATCGCTGCGCACACGTTTGCGCCTACTTCCGTCGCAAGCTCGAACCCTCCCCTTCTCTTATCTTCAACTTCCCCTCCTCGACATCAACCCCAATCGCTCAACTTCACTCTAGCCCAGCCATATCGTGAGCTAAAAAAGGAGAAGCGATTACCTAGTTTCTCTTTAGCGACGACTCGTCGGCCACATTTAGTCTCTATTGTCAAAAGAAGTTACTCTTAACGCTTTTTTTTAAACAATTGTGTAATAACAGCCAAGTGTAGTTATAAGAATATCCATATAACTACAATTTTCCATTTATTTTCTTTTCGTTTCCTTTATATTTTTAAGCCTCGCGCCATGACCTTAGCATTAACAAGATCAAACCGATGATTAGTTCATAATATTCGGCTCGTTTTAATTAGTTTGCTAAAGAAAAATGTCGATAAAGGTGATAGCTCCAAATCAATTCGGACAAGTTGATCATCCGACTCTTCCACACGGAGGTCCAGTGAAGTGCCGATCAGCTCGATTCCATTAAAACGTGTTAGTAATAATGATCATGTAATAACGAAGTAGAAAAATTTAATTGTTACAATTCCTTTATTTAATTAGTGAATACGTTACGGATAATTATCGAGCGCCAAGGCATAGCTGCAGATTATCAGAAGCGAGTATAGACGAAAGTGACGCCGTTCGAAATAATAATAAAAAAAAAGCGAAAACAAAGAAGAACAGAACAAACAAAGAGTCGAGAGCAGAGCGGGAAGAGAGTCGAGAAAAAAGTAAAGGCTTGTTGGAGGGGAGAATGGCGGCGCGCAGACGAATGTACGAGGCAAAGCAAGGTCGTTATGCAAATTGGCCCTTAACGCGCTTGGAGCTGCCCGCCGCGCGCGCAAAAAACACACAAGGCAATTCCGGTGAACAGCGGATCTGAGAAGTTGTCGCTGATCCTGCGCCGGCAGTTAAGTGCGCAATGTACCCCCGCTGAATTAGCCAAACGGCGAATCGAAGAGCCTCGTCATCGTCGAGTCTCGCTCAATCGAGCCAAGGCCGCGTCCGATTTTCCTTATAAACAAATCGGAATATGCGATTATAAATGGGTTATCTATCGTTATACTTAAGTATTGTTATTTGTACAGTAACGCGCTCTTTCTTTATCTTTTACGTCTCCTAATTCTAATTAGCCGCCGTTCGTTATCCCATCCGCGATTCACTGACTTCTGAACGCGTGGACAACTTGACGGGGCATTAGATTTTAGCGCGTAGCATTGACATGGTCCAGGGGGGGGAGTGAAAGTAGGAGCAAATCACTACGCGGAGGCAAATGGTCCTTGGTAGAGGGACGTCGAGGCGAGGGGTCGGCAGTGAGAGAGTTACTGGCTCCTAAACTGGGACATCTAATTATACTCGAGAGGCCTTCCCGAGGCACCGTATAACTCGGAGGGGGAGAAAACGCTTGGAGCTGGTGGGACTGGTGTGGCTATCGCACAATGCCACTGATTATTAACGACAAGGGCGCCAACTGCAGTTTCGTTTGCGTAAGCTAGGGATAGTTTGAAAAATGAAAAGCTTCCACGGAGATTCGCTTCTCACTCTGGAGCCGGAACTTGTGTTTTGCTTTCGAGAGAGAGACCAGTCCTATGGTTTACTTTCATGAATAACCCGCTGAAACAGCTGAATTATCGATTTGAAAAAGCACGTATAGCTTAACAGCGAGCGGCGCGCATGCTAAACACTCGCGTGTTTATTTATTCAAGAAGCCACCGACAACGCCGACACAAATATTTGATACTCGGAGAACAGATCCATGGTAATTGTGCGAGCGGTATACAAGTAGGGGACTGCGCGCCCATCACGCCCACGTGTACGTACCTCATACGCGAAGGAGCGCCAGGCTATAACACACAGCATGTCGGTGCTATTGTTGGATCGACTGGGAGGGAGGGGTCAGACGAGGTGAAGGTTGAACGAGAGGGAGCTTCAGGTTAACCCGCGAGGGGGAAAAAAATGGGGCGCGATGAAAAGCTCGTTAGTATTTCGTTGAGATTTAAAATTTAAATTAACGAAGCGGCGCAGTCGTAGAGAGCGATACCAAAGTGCAGCCTCCCCACGGTCTTGTGCACTCTGTTGCTACTGCGCCCTGCTACTTCAGCTCGAGTTCTAATGGCCGTCGATGCTCGATGGACGATTTAGAGTCTTGTTAATTTTACTGGTGAACTGCTGCTACTGCTTTAAAAATATCACTATGTACAGATTGTTGTATAGTTACTATGCATTTGTACAAGTAATAATCGTTTTAATTTCGTGTGTTATTTCAGGGATGATGAGCATAAGGAGCAATACAACGGGAAGCACGCCAACGGGCCCTACGACGTCCTCACCAGAAATAAGACCGACGCTCAGCGAACGTGAGCTTATGAAGATTGAATTCTACAAGACTTACGATGTGATGACGGGCGTCAGAATAGCCGCGACACTCAGCGGTTTTTTTAGCATCATGGTTCTTTTGGTTATTTATAAAAGCAGGTCCGTGTGTACGACAATTGTTGAGCTTTTTTTATGGCAAATATGCTGACAACTCGTTTGATGCTGTTCCAGGTGTAAGTCAAACAGGCAGCTCGAAGACCCGCGGCTGAAGGCGGCCGCTGCTGCCGCGGTCGCCGAGGCCGAGGCCGAGGAGCGCGCCCTGGCCGCGGCCCTCGAAGCGATAGCGAGGCTACCACCTAAGCCGGCACGTGGTCCCCGCAGGTCCCTCTGCGTCGACGTAAGTACATCTCTGATCGAACCACGACCCATAGTAGCAGTCTTATCAGGTTAAAAAAAATAATTGTTGGCTCGCAGGTGGCAGCGGAGCCGCGACTGCCGCTCGCCGGGCCGCGCTTCGCCTCGGTCGGCGGCGACTACGACTCGCTGCTGGCGGCGCCAATGAGGGCGAGCGGCCCTCTGAGGCCCCATCGGCGCTGCAGCTCGGTAACCTGCAGCAGCACGGCCAGCAGCTACCTCGAGCGCCGGGGCTCGGCCATGATAATGCCCTGCCTGCCACCCCCGCCCTCCTACCCCAGGCAGAGGACGGCCTACGACGAGAGCTGGGACTTTTATCACCCGATCGACATACAGGTAGGCGCGCGGATCTCGAGTCTCCACAGGCCCTCTCCTGTGCAGCTTCGCAGGCTTTAGCCCAGCGCCTCTTATAAATCAGCCCCCCTCCGCATCGACTGCCTCAGGTCATACAGCCGACGCCGGAGCTCTCGCCTTGCGCCAGCGAGGCTGGCCTCTACACTGCTCCGAAGAAGCGCTGCCACTGTAACGACGAGCACTACCACGAGGAGGACGATGACAACGACGACGACGACAAGGAGCGCGAGGACAATCACCCCGGCTATCGTTACCAGCATCAGCAAGAGCTACGCCAGCGGCAGTACCAGCAGGCGACGACAGCAGCGGCCTATTACGCCCGGGAGGCGAACCTCAGGGACAAGGGAGGCGTCCCGGTTCAGCGACGCGCGCCCCTCGCCTCGATGAGCAGCGTCGACCCGCCGGAGCCGGACTCCCGCTCGCTCGGCTCAGACTCGACCTTTCGCGAGCCCGATCGAGCCGGCTCCGAGAATCATCGTCAGCTTCATCACCATCATCATCATCAGCAGCAGCAGCAGCTGTCGGTAGCGACGACGGTGGAGGAGGGAGACTATCCGCCCGACACCGAGGACGAGGTCTCGGGCTTCTCCACCGACTCGTCCGACGGCACGTCCGCCCTGGCGACCTCGACGCCTGCGCTGCCCCGGTTCCTCAGGCTGCCGCCGAAGAAGAAACGGCCGCCCGAAAGGTGGGACGGTTGTGCCGGCTGCGTGCCGAGGCGGCGGGCTCGGGCTCCTTCGGCACCGGCCGACTGTCAGTCATGCATGACCATTAGCGCCTCTGTCGAAGCACTCAGGTGAACCCTCGATGTCGCCTTAGCACGTTATCCTGCTCTCCTCTCTACACACCTTCTTCGCCCCCTTCTTTTTTGCAACTCTTTTTACTTTCCTCCTTTTTCTTTGCTCCTGCCTACACAGACACGCGCACCCACATCCACGCTATTTGGTGATCGCACGAATTGATAAAAGAGCGTTTTTAAGTTTGCCGATATTTTTAAATGGCTTTATCAAGAAACCAAAGGACAGAGAATTGTCGTTTGGTCTTTTTGGAAATGATGGTTTCAAAATCAGGATTTAAGTAGCTACGATACTAATTGTTCTGTTTGTTTCATGTTTGCTGCGGACAACGGACAGCGGTGGTAGGCCGCCAGCACTTACGACGACGACAATGATGACGATGATGACGACGACGACAACGACGATTACGACGAGCAGCAGCAGCAGCCAGACGAGCTTGGCTGCAAGCGGCCTAGGTTCCGCCTCCGCGGCCCTTTCGGCAGATGGCTTCTCGCCAATCGAGCTAAAGCATCGGCCTGAGCCATCCCAGCAGCAGGAGCAACAACAGCAACAACGCCGCCGGCGACGGCAGCAGCAGCAGCAGTTACAGCATCAGCAACAGCAGCCACAAAACTCAACGACGCGTACAAGCTCATCGCCACCGCCGCCGGAGTCGCCGTCGGCAGTCTGGTCGCAGGAGACGCTCTTCTAGGGCTGTCCGCGCAGGACTGGCCTCGCTATTTCTACAAAATGTTACCAGTAATTACGCTGCTGTTGCGGCTGCTACTACTACTACTACCACCACTACTACTGCAGTAGTTAATGTTAGGAACGAGAGCAGCTTCTCCCTTTTTTTATCTCGAGAACTTTGTACCAGGCTAGCCGCGCTATTCGTACAAGCATACGGTCGAATTTTAGCTTCATCGACTTATCAAACGTACAACTAGTAGGTTAAATTTTTTATTGATAAAACAAAGTTATTTTTAATATAAGCCGCCGTTATATCTATATATTTGAACGTAAACGAAGTAATAAAACGAACAAAAAGAAAAAAAAATAAACAAGCCAAATGAAGAAAAAAAAAGAAAATAAGTAAATACTTCCTAACAGAAAAAAAGTAAAAGATACGATTAATTTAACAAAAGTGAAAAATGTGTAATTAGATATGGAAAGTGATGTGCGTAGGTGATGTGTAATAGTTAAAGTACGTAGAACTTTGTAAATATGAATAATTCGAGTGATCGCAGAACCGAAAAATTATAAATAGGAAAACGAAATTTGTGATTATTTATACGCGTGTATACATAGACATGAATTTGTAAAGCGCCTTCATTGGTGAATAATTAGAGCGTAAATGCAAAAATTATGATCAAAGTAAGTGACGAGTAAACGAGTTAATAATTCGAGGGAAAAATTGACGACGTAATCAATGAAAATTTGATTTAAAAGAAAAAAAAAGAAAACAAAAAAGAGGGAGGTCAAAAAAATAATAATGCTGGCCTCGACGGACAAAATTGAAAGTTTCTCCATTGCGCCGACGACGGTTGCAATCGATTGTTGTGTATCTAATTACCTATATTGCATAATAATATAGGAGCATTGTCTACCCTGCGTCTTAATTTACATTTTTAATACTTAGTTGTTTGATTTTGTTGTACGAAGAGTTAACTAACTAGTGCGTCGTTTGCTCTACTATCCTCATCGGCAATGTATAATCATTTATTATGTATAGGCTAAATTTAATACGTATATAGACTACAAGGTTTAATATAAGGATTCAAGCTTCCAGACAAAATGACAAGAAAAAAAGTTATTCCAATGATTTAAACGGTATTTATTGAAATTTATCTTCCTTAAATGATTGAACAACGAAATGAACAAAAATCTGACTATTCGGTGGATTACGGTAAACTCTCAACTGAGCAAATTTGATGTTTTAAACGATTGGTTTGTTTTTTGTTGAAGCAAAGGCAAAAGCCAAGCACAAACGGAAGGGAATAAGTTTAATCAGTTTAACTATAGACTTGTTTAATTGACGTATTTACATACTTTGATTTGAGAAAGCAATCAAGAGCAACACGAGCTAGCACGTCTGAAATGTACGTTTGAAGCAACCAACTTCTAATGAGCAGTAATCTGACTGCCACCTGCGAGAATCTGTTTAAATATAAACATGTGTTACGGTATAATAATAATAATAACAATTGTAATAATAATTGTAATAATAGTAATAATAAGTGTGGTGAAAGAAGTTGAGGACGTGTAAAAAAAAATAAAACAAGGCGGTCAGTCTTTGCGACGAAACCCATAGTATAAGTATGTTATTCTTAAAATGTTATTTAAGCAAAGTTAACGAGAAAATAAAATAAAAACGATCGACAAAAAAAAACAAATGATAAATAATATACTAGGGGTCAAAGCTCAAATGTTATGTGGCCAAGATGCAATGTGTACTATATGGGTTATTCTATGCATATACTGTAAAACAAGCTCCCGTGCAAAAAAAAAAAAAAATTAAATACGAGGAACAAAAACTGAACATTCACAAAGGCATGTTAAAAAATTGGAATAAATGTTAAAAGTATGTTTAAAGTGCTATTCTGTTTACTTATTTGACTTACCCTTTGACCGTCCTTAAAAAAAAAGCTCAAATAAAACGGGAATTAGGAGAGCAATTGGAAGGGGCGATGGAATAAAAGAAATCACGTACAACACTGGTGTGTTTTTTTCCATTATAAAATGGCTGTATTTAGGGGTAACTCGATACATGTATTACATTCCACTTGTAATGTGCACGCCATTGCCTGCGTAGAATGCTGTGTTGCTAATCTTAAGATACATGACATTACACGTAACATAATTTACATACACAGTAAGAGTAATGTATAAAATGCCTAATTCTAAATTGCATGTTATCTTGCTCGATCCTTCGAACGGAATTGACCTTATCTATACTTGAAACATAAAATTAATTCGATCGAAAAAATGAAGCTTAATAAAATGCGAGTTAAAATCAGGCGTATTATACACTACTCGTAACGTCACACATACAGCGTCACACGCGCAAACTTTTTCTCTCGCTCTCATTCTCACTTACGCTCTTTCTTTTCTATCGCCACAATCTGGTTTTCAAACGCAGCTATTTCCATCATTAGCTCCTTATTGTACCGTTCGCGTCTTATCATACTTCTCTTTTGCGCTTCTCTCCAGTGTGATATTACCCCCATTTACTTATCCGTCTGTCCACATGTTAAATCGTCGCGCAGCTCGATTATCATGAGCCTACACACATTCGACGCTCAACTCGATTAAAGTCCCCGATACATCCCACCCTTTAGAAGCTCTATTTTAAAAAATACTATTTACGCGCCTCTGCGATAATAGCGTCATTATAATCGTATATATCAACATTTTTTTTTTTCAGCAAACGCCTCGTCAACGAGTTTTAACGCGCGTCGACGGATAAAACAATGGTAATTCAATAACAATACTCGATTTGTAATAAATAAAATAACGAGCTGGCTTTGCTGGTGTGAATATTATTCGAACCGTATTATAATGGTATAAAGCGCGCCACGGGATCGCTCTCGCTCTCTCTCTCGTACAAAAAGCTTGTGTGTGTGTGTGAAAATTCGAGCCTCGTTTTTTTTTTAAATTCGAGTCGCTTGTATAACAAATGCTGATCAATTGCGTGTTGTTGCAAAATAAAAAGAACGAAAACAGCCCCTCTCGCCGTAATAAATCTCGCGATAATAACAATATAATAGCGAGCGAGAGCAGCCGGCTCGCTTTATCTCTGCTAGCGAATTAATTATGCACCTTTGACCGATAGCCACGGGACAATTAACAAGCGCGCAAGTTTGAAAAATTTTGATTTTTCCTTTTTCTTTTGCGGATATGCAGCTTTTTACGTCTGTCCGTGGGGGGGGGGGTGATAACAGGAGGGCGGGGTGGGGGATCGCGATCGACGCTTCATATCCCTGATCGTGTAAACTTTGCTCGCGTCGACGGCTCTTAGGCATGGCTGTATACAAAAATAACGCACGATTCGTTATTGGACGATTTCTCTATGCAGGCGGGTCGAGCAGGCCTCTTCTCATCGATATCTCGTCGTTTTCGCGAATAAAAATATGAGACACGGGTTATGCGTGTACGCTCTGTACACAACACGATTTTTCCCCCCTTTCTTTTTTTTATTGAATTCCACACAGTTTGGCTGGCCGCTTTTCTCTTGTTGTTGGCCCAGCGTGGCCGTTTTTTTTTAATTCTTTGATACAGCAAGGCCTCGCAATTATTTGAAACTTGAGTTTTTGAATATACGCGTGTTTAAAAATAATGAAAGACCTCGTACCCTCCCTCCCCCCTCCGCGCGAGAGAGATCACCTGCTGCGGCCACCTGTGTCGTTTGCTCTCCGGAGCTTCGCGCTTTTCTCTCAAATTCCCTTTTTCTACATTTGCCTGACCTTTCAACTCTCGTTTCGTTTTAATAAATGCATGCACACTCCTAGTTAGTTATGCACTCGGGGGGTTACTTGAACATGCTTCGAAAGGTTCACCGAAATTCTCATTCGTTCTGTATTCGGTGCGTTTGTGGATGTGTGTGTGTGTGTGTTTTTTCTTTCGTTTGTTTTTTTTTTTATTGCGTGTATAGAAAAAATAAAGTTTAATTTTCGTTTTATTTAAGAGCGATACGTATTTAAATTTGTACGATTTATTTTATTCTTTTCTTTTTCTTCCTCGATTTGCCGTGATTTCTCTTTTTCGTTTCAGCCGTTTATTATATTTGTTTTTATTTTATTTTTATAACTTCGTTTCATAAAATATATATATCCATTGTATCTTTAATATTGTAAATAAGAGAACTTTTTTTCCTTTTAAACCTACGTCTCGTTATTTTCGATAGATTTTAAATATTTAATTTATAATAACTTTAGTTAGAATTTTTCTGTTTCTGCGCTGTTAAACAATTCATGCTCCGACGTTAAATTTTGTACATTGATTTTTTTTACTCGTCTAACTAATTTTGCTTCGACCTCGTGTGAAATGCTTTTTTCTTAATTAATCAATCCTCAACGATACACCTTAAATTATCGTGCGGAAAATAAAACTACGTGCATTTAACGTAACATGTGCCTTTTTCTTTCCAAAACTATACAATTATCGTGATTATTAGTTGTTCATGAAAACCATAACATATATTTATAAATATATCAGCGTAATCATTATATTTTATCTCGAATTTCGCATTTATAAGTTTTAATGATGAAACTCGCTTCAAGATATGCTCGAATGGAAAAGCCCAACGATCCGGAAAATCCGATGAACCAATGCAAAGCACATTTCTCATCAGTATGTATACGCTTTCGCACACGCAGTCTCTCTCGGAGGAACTAACCATCGAAGAGCCTCAAGGAAGAAAATCATGACCCTATAGTGGAACATCGTACTCGATGAAAACCCTGTTTACGACCATAATACGGCCATTTCATTAATTTTAAATTAAAAAAATGGTCCCATATCATCACCAAAAATAGCGTTTCATCGAGCACGATTTCTACCAGGGATGTATGTTTATTTTTAAAAAACGCGCGCTCGCGTTCTGTAACAAATTAAACGCAACAATACCGGCGAATACTCGTTCGACTTTGTTTTTTTTTAGTTGACAGCCTCCCTATTTATTTTTCAAAGTACCTCGCTTTCCCCTAAAAACTCGTTTTGCTCTGTTTTTTCATTTATTTATTTATGTATGCAACATTCACTTAATATATGTTTCCGTTTATAAGCTAAAAAATGTTTGCCCTAATTCTTATATGATTTCTTGCTTTAAATTCTCTTTTATTCGCTTTTTTTTTTAAATTTATTTTCATCTTTTGTTTTTTTTTTGTTTTATACATTTATGTCATCAATTTGTTTCCGGTAAATTAATCTCTCGTTCGGATTTGACGTTTTATACGGACTCGTTTGTTTTTTTTCCATCTCTTTCTATAGCTTTGCTTTCGCGGCTCCGAGATACCAGAGTAGTTTTTCTTTTCTTTGTGTTTTTATTTATTTCGTTTAAGGTCAATCTGACAAATCGACTTGCGCCGCGAGCCAGTCGATAAATTTGATTGTTTTCACGTTCGCTCGTCTCTCTCTCTCTCGGTTATAATCCGGCTGTGCTCGCGCCGATTCGCGTATACATTTCGCACTTTTTGTTTTTATCGAACGTAACTTCATTTGTTTGTTTGTTTTTTGTTCCTTCAGCGCGTACAAACACACGCCGACGAAGCCGGAATCAACTGATTTATCCGAAAGTAAGAAGGGACTCGAATAGAAACAAACGCGCGAACAATAGCCTACGGGGGCCTCTTCGATCGCACTACTTTTTTTTTCGCCGCTGCTCCAACTTTAATCAGCCGCTCTCGCTTAACGTCGCTTTTTTTTTAATGCTCCTTTACGCAGTTTACGTCGAACGATTAACATTTATTAACAATTAAGCCACTCGCCATTATTATTTTCTCTATTATCTCGTATGCCTTGTCAACGTTTACCCCATTACTTACGTTTTCTTTTTTGTTTAACACATATGCGCGCTTATGTCACGTATTTTCGCGTCACGTTCACTTGAAATCGCATCACGCAACGCCAGTTTGTAATACGCGCCGAACTTGTTTCATTGTCCCCCTATACGTGTAAGTATTTTTTGCAATTATTTTTTTTTTGTATCGTTACTTGGATATTTTTTTTCTCATACTAATTTAATGAATGATTAACTAGCACATTACGCTAATATTATCTAACGGCAGAGCCGAAGCCCGGTATTCTTTCGTTTTATCATGCTCGTAATGGGAAAAGGGGGGGGGGCAGCGCGCGGTTATATGTGGCGTATTAGGCGAAATTGAAAAAAGCTGCGTGTCTATTGCTAGTATGTACGCGTATTTGATGGATAATTGCATCCTCCCTTCGTTTTTCTTGTTAACCTTTATTTAATAAAAAAAAAAACGAATCGTTATGTATGTTCGCG
The DNA here is from genome assembly GCA_030522585.1 of Anagyrus pseudococci. NCBI lineage: Eukaryota > Metazoa > Arthropoda > Insecta > Hymenoptera > Encyrtidae > Anagyrus > Anagyrus pseudococci. Next base: position 1,314 of record JAPYYQ010001170.1, on the reverse strand, counting down.
TTCGTATCGTGTCTTATTGGAAATCGAGCACTGGATCGATCAGCGCGTTGATCCAACTCGTGCGGGGCAATACCTCGCCGTGACCGCTTTGCTATATCGGAATGTGCTTTCGGCTCTGCCAACTTTTTTTCCTCTTCTCCCCAACGATGATGAGCTCTAGGTTTTATTTTCTCTTCTATAATATCCTGCCGTTTCGATTACTCCGCGTACACGCGTGTATAGTGTTATTTGACCTTCTTCGGTTTCTACGGATTTGTTGGCTCGCGTGTATACTTATAATTTGATTACGTTTGCATTTTAAACACGTTTGATATTTAGTGTAACCTACATGTTTATTACATTGAAGGTTTTTATCTGCAACATATGTATTTGCGAGCAAGCAATATTTTTCGTATTGATCTTTGAAGGATACGTTAAGAATGTGTCTTTTTTATTTTTTAAGATAGTGATTTACCTCGTCGTCATTTTGCAACGAAAAGGAGATTTTTTTTTCAAGAAGCAACTTTCCTCGTTTGTGAATTCAATTATTATTATTTATTCCTATGTTTTCAATCGTCTTATACTTACGTATAGTTATGAATTAACCAACGATGCATTTTTTTTTATATCTGAGATTATCAATTTATCAATAAAGTGTATAAATCAGTGCGATCTTTTCTCTTTTATTTAAATTACTCGCTGCGTTCCTTTGTAATATCCAAAAATTCTGTAAAACGTCGCTCAGTGTGAAACCTTAGAAAAACGTTACTAACGAGTTTAACCCGAAGTTTCTGACGAGATGACTTTTTTTATTAATTTGTTTTTCTTATTGTTTTATCGTTATATGTTTTTTTTTAAACTTTTCTCTTTTTGTAGAATTGCAACGTGAGCAAAATTTTAATTATATTCGATAGAGATAGAAAATTCATGCGATTGTAATTTCTGGATGATAATGCGTCACATTTTTATCTCATATTTATGATTCCTTATATGCAATATAGTCCGTAAAAATGAACATGCTCGCGCTATTGTAATAGAAATTAATCGCGTGTCGTAGAATGGAAAACATGTCTTACCATAAATCGCGTGAAAAAACAAACAATTAACAAGAGAGGCAAGTAACGTTGGCTATATGTAAAAAAATATCCTTATCAAATCTTCATTTGGATGCTTTAAAAAAGTATAATTTTCCCTCGGTTTACAACTTAGTACTCCTAAAAATCCATGTATGCGCAGCTTAAGGTAGTACTGTCGGTACGTAGTTAGTCAAATGAGAACTTACAGTCATGCGAGCACCTTAATCGCTTCGGCTAACATTGTCGTGTATAACTATAT